>CM062291.1:164743372-164953588 GCA_031216915.1 Pictodentalium vernedei | reverse complement strand
ATCTCTCTCCCCTCCCGCCCTCTCCCTCTTTCTCTCTCCATCCCTCTCTCTCTTTTAGGGGGCGGAGCACAATTTGGGGGTGGCCGGGTGGGTGGCACATGCCCCCCACCCCCTCCCCTGTGGCTACACGCCTGGAACCCATACTGTAAAAAATTTATTAGCTTGAGAACTTCAAAAATGGTCAGAGAAGCTGAAGGAGTTTGCAGATTGTAGAACTTTTAATTACGAAAATGCTGCTGTCACTTAATTTTTATCTATTTGGAAATTAGTCAACCTGCTCCTGTGTCCCTGGGCAATGCAATTTACCACAATATTGCCCATGTATGTGTGTGTGTTGGGGGGGGGGGGGGGGTGCACACTGGGGTGCATGTGTCTCCAACCTATCTAACCCAGCCTGTGCTCCACAGTGCATGGTACTGTCGTGCAGTGCTTAGTAGAGTCTGGAGTGATGACGGAGAGCTTGCATGCATTTGTTGTTGCTCAGTTGTTTCCTCTGGCTGTCTTTGGCTTCCATCGTATGTAAGCCTGTTACCGACACAATGTGCCCTAGCTGTTAAAGTGTCATTAAACACCAATCAAAATAAATAAATAAATCCGACATATGGTTCTTGCTTCTTATAAGCCGGATAGACAATCCATTGTCTGCTCGACAAGTTTGTCAAACCTGAATTTGCTGAAAACTGGAACTTGCGACACATTGTTGGGTAGCCCCAAGGCTGTTGTGATGACCAGCTATTGAACTCACTAATTGACCTAAAAACACAAAGAACCTGACCTCCATCACCATCAGCATGAGGAAAACGATTTGACAAAGAGAGTGAGAGCGCAGTAATTGGGGGCTTGCTGTAAATGATGTTCCATGTGTGATCGGAGAGGATGGGGCTACAACCCTCTCATTGAAAGGCTCTGACCCCGTAGGAAAACACGAGCATTTCTGACTGGCCAGGCTCCGACCAATGAGGTGGTGTAGCCCCTCCTCAGAAGTGTCCGACAGCATTTAGAAATATGACCAGTTTCGTCAGATGACGTCTCTGATGGACATCGCCGGTATTTGTCGATAGATCAATGATATGTCACAGATCGCCATCCTGTTGCAATCAAAAGTTTTGGATATGACATTCATTAAGTTCTGGCATTTTTCGGTTAATACTCGCAGAACAGGGGTGGTGCCGAAACATTTTTAACACAGGGACTCATGACACGAAAGGGAATCTGCATTAGCACCAGGGGTGAGAGCACCCACCCCCGTTGTTGGTGCCACCAGCCTCCATTTAGGAATTTCAGGCTCTCGCGACTAGTGAGTTGTACTCCTCGAATTGTTGAAGTGTACAGGATACATATCTGATCAAACATGACGACGCACAACACTTTGTGCCATCGACCTACCTACCCCCCCCCCCCCCCCCCCCCCCCATTTGTTAGCGTCACCTGTCTATACTGTAATTTTTTTTTTGCTACCAGCCTGTCTGAAAACAATCTGAAATATGTTTTGCGATTCAAAACCAGTAAATAATAGGGAGAAAGTGTCCATCCTAGCAGGTAGAATCAAATTGAATCACGTGATCCGCTATTGGCAGAAGTGATCCGCTATTGGCACCCTCGGTGGTACACAAGACTAATCAATTAAGTCTTCCATCCATTATAGTTTTAAAAAAGGTTGGTGCTAGTCATGTAGAGGAAGAATTGTTCTTACCACAGAACATGCTTGATATTAAAAAAAAAAAATAACAGAAGCAAAATAACACGAAAAAGGAAAAAAGTGATCCGCTATTGGCACCTTAACTGTAATATGAATAGCATCTCAATAAAATCAAACACATTATATATATATAACATGTTATCAACTTATTGTAATAATGAACACTTGTCTTCAACCAATGCTACATGTAACCCTGCCTGTGTGGAGTTAGTACATTGGGAGTCTGACAGTTGCTTGCCACTGCTCATGGTTCTCTCCAGGTACTCCAGCTATTTATTTATTCATTGGTGTTTAAGGTCACATACTTATGCACAATGGCTAATCGTGACCGTGACAGTTTTACGGGTGGAGGAAGCCGGAGTACCCGGAGAGAACCACCGAGCAACGACGAGCAGCTGTCAGCTCTCCAACATCGTAACTCTGAACTCTGCACCGCAGCACAGGCAGGGTTAGCTTGGTTGAAGACATGCGCACCAATGACGTGCAGTACGCCTCAGTACACAGCATCATCGTGCCCCCATGTAGGCAATCGGGGTGAAGTGTCTTGCCCAAGGACACAACGTGGTTGCCGCAGGTGGGATTCGAACCGAGGACCTCTCGGCTTGCAGCCTGCACCTCTACCAACTGAGCCACCGCGCCCCCGGTACTCCAGCTTCCTCCGCCCATAAGACTGTGTGACATGAGGTGACCCTGGCTGTTGAAAGTGTCATTAAACCCCAATAAATAAAAGTAATAATAAATAAACCTGCACTAAGCCTCAGAGAGAGAGAGAGAGAATGAATTTCCCTCGTTCCATCGCATTAGTATGTGCCTTGAGACCTCTTTTGACACAATATCAATTTATTGCAATATTATCATAAATAAAACTGCAATATCTCAACATCCAGAGGGGACAATTTTTCCGACATAGAAACATCGTTACTGAACTTAAATAAATTAAAATGGGCTCCCAAACCTTCCACAAGAAACAATTTACACAATTTTCGAACCTGCACACTGAAAATAAATGAATATTCTACTTGCATGTCCAGTGGTAATTAGGGCTGGGTGGTTTTTTCGGTTCGGTTCATTTTTTTTTTCAAACCGAAACCGAATCGCCGCCTTAACAAAAAAACGAGACTTTTCGGTTTCAACAAATTTCCCAGAATTGGTAAATTTATGACTTTTCAATCACCTGCATTCCGTACATCAAAAGCTAAAGTGTCGGGCAAAGGTAAACACTGTGCCATTTATGCTTACTTCGAGATGATTGACAACAAATCCCCCCAAAACAGTGGTAGCAAATTTCTTTTTTCTTAATCGATATCTACAGAACCACCACCAAAGGGAATATGAAAAATTAAAAAGTCTTGCGTAAGAATCAACACATGTGATTCAAGAATCGCTAAGTAAATTTAATGAACCAGGCACAGCCTTCAAACTCAGTCATATTCGACCAAATAGGTATTGAAAGTTGCCTGATAATATATGGTGTAAAAGTAATATAAATTATCTTTGACCCAAAATCCTCTGCATACGGCATGTAGTAAATTAGATTGGAGGTAAAAAACCTCAGATTTCACATGGGGAAAAATGACGTGTAAATTATGTTCATTATGACTTCTGGCACGTTCTCTGAAGTCACATGCTCCAAGATAATGCTGTGCATTTGCAGTTCTGTTTTTTGTCAACAATAAAATGGTTAAATTAAAATAGAACATATCCTGTTAAATGGATGGCAGGTAACTATTGAAAGTTTTTAAAAACTTTTTGCGAATTGTTTGTATACTATTTGGACTTACTTTAAGGAATCGTGCAGTACTCCAGGTCTGTCATGTATAAACTGTCAAGCGTCAAGTTAACGCCGCATTTGTTATACTCAACACATGTTTTCCCACATGTATTTTGTATACACAGCAAATCCCAATATGCAATATTGCAGACTTTCAAATCCCATTATGCAGCCGCCTCCCTTCAAAAACATCAAGTGCCTGTCTTGACTGAGATGAAATCAACGCAGGGATCAGCCAAGAGGGCAAAGTGAAGTTGGCAGTATCTTAAACTTGGCACCGCTCACTTCACCCAATTTCTATGTTTGGGCAAAATCAAAGCCAAAAACAAACCTCTATAGTCGAAATTAGGAGAGTTATTGTGAAAACATTGGAGTGAGTGAGTTACTAATAAAAGTGATTTGTATATCTCGACTTACTTAAATAATAGTTATCAAAGTCACAAGAAATATGATTTGTGTTCCTTTTATTCCACTGTCATTTGAGGCAGGAACTATTAAGAAACAGGGGGCAGTCTATTGTAAAGCGATGTGATAATTACCGGAATAAGCATAACAATTGCATATTATCCACCAAAACCAGGGTGAGAGCTTAGCGACTCTTTAAAAAAAGGAACTGTTGAATTTTGCTAAAATGTAGCTTTTCTTGTATATGTTTGCATCTTGACAAGGCCCCAATCTCACTGACAGAACAAGGCAGATCCCACCAGTGGTGGAGCCATGGTTTGAAATCCTGGGGGACCATGCTTGTGAAGAGTTGGGGGGGGGGGGAATCTCAGGACTGAGGGTACTGTACTTGTACTGAGGGCAGGAAATCAAAAAGAATCTTTTCAAATTTGGTGATGGGAGCCTGGGAGGAGCAAGTGGGATTTGGGGGGGTGGGGACTGGTCTCCCTAGATATCCCATATCTCCACCGCTGTAACCCACAACAGTAGCCCACCACAATATGTCCATTAGCTGAGTAACCTGGGTGACTCAACATGCCGTATGAGCCTCATGACTTGGATGACAAATACAGACACATTTTTTGTATACATTACCCTCTAAAATGTGGATTTCTACAATATTTTGGAAAAACCGAAAACTGAACCGAAATGGAAATTTCAAAACCGCCCAGCCCGATTGTTCAGTACAAACATGGATGGTAATGTCAGAAGTGAATTTATAGTATTACAAATGTAGTGTGGTACGTTCTGACAGGCCATACCACACCAACAAATTCACTTATCACCGTAACATCCAATTTTGGATTAATACATGTGCATGTATATGTTGAGCCTTTCAGAGTTGACAACAGTTCACAAAAATTCCCTGTCAGTGTTGTTTCAATAAAGAAAACCAAGAAGAGAGCACTAATTTTGACGAAAAGCGATGTGTGCATGTGTATGCAAAATTTTACAGGTCACATTTCAATGAAGTCACATCTCTATTGCTTTTGCTATCTCAAGGAGCTATGGTCCTATATGTAACTGATGATTATTCAATGGGGAGGGTGGTGGTGTGCTGAGAGGGGGAGAGGCTTGCAATTGTTCAAATGTCATATTTGAATATTACCTTCCACAAATGGATATTCAAATGTTCTTTTCAGCACCACAGATAGCACTGTTTGGGGTGCATTCAACAAAATATTCTGGGGTGGAGACCCCTAACAATGAGGGACACTCCCATGTGATCACACCATAAACTCAATGTTATATGCTTTGTGACATGCATGCAGCAAACCATGTTACCACCTCTGTTGGAAATTCTAAGCCCTCTGGTCCATGACCTTGACCATCCTACATGTAGCTTCAACCCTAAGATTGACTAATTATGCCCCCACTTTTGAAGAAAATGGGGGTATACTGGATTACATGCTTCTGTGCATGCATCCATCCATGTGTGAGTCCGTCCGAGAATATTCATAACTTAAGTAAATTATTATTTTCTTTAATATTTGTTGGTCATAGGTATGCCCACATTAGTTATATTTTTATACTGTACCAATGACCCAGACATAGCTGCTGGTGTTTAATCATTCTAAGTTTGGCCCTTCATCAGTTAACATCTGACTGATCTTTGTGCTTGTAAATCTCAGTTTAAATGATGCCAGACACATAAATATTAGTGAAATGGTGATTCTAAGGAGGATAGAGAAGGAGGAGAGGAAAAATGTGTGACAGAATATTATCAGGGCTGTAACTTAAAATTTTTTAATGAAATTATGTTAAGTTACCTATTTTCAAGGCATTATTAGTTACACTGATTTTTCAGTGTTTTCCTCTCTCCCTTTCCTTTAAGTCCCCCCTTGCTATTCTCCCATGCTTTTGGCATAGTTTCTGTAATTATTATTACTAAATTTTCTTGGGAGTTTTAGCTGAATAACAGAATGAATTCTGTTCTTTTCCCCATGTTTACGTCTTCACCTACGGGTGGTTAGGCATTGTGTTCTGCATCTACCATCTGATGTTCGGCAGTTTCTTCCCTGGAAGTCTCTGTTTTGCATCAGATAGTGTATTTTTGGTAACTGATTCCGGGCCTGGGTGCCTGGAGTCTTATTTTAGTGTTTTTACATTCATTGTTTACATTTACAACAGCCCTCTGTGTGAGGGGGGGATTTCTTGAAAATAATATCTTGATGTTATTTTAATCATAACTAGATACATTATTATTGTTCTTAAGTGTTGAATAAATTGTTTAAAATATTTTTAAAATTTTTGTCCACACTTAGGCTTGGGATCCATTGGGGCTCAACGTTACTTTTCAGAAACTTGGGCTGTTCTGAAAAAATATTTTTTCAAAATATTTTGATTTCAACTATTTTTTCTATATTAATGGATCATATTATTATTATGTATTTTGATTGCCAGGGGTTGGTGCGAGTACCAGGACTTGTTTTCTTTTCACTTTGAAAGGATTTTGATCAATTGTAATAAGAGGAAGTCTTCCTCTGACTTTTATAATCGTTCTATATGTGGTCAGTGTACTCGCATTAACTCCTGTTCTGTATCGTATGATTTCGATGACACCATGGGAAGCATATGTCACGGTATGTTAGTGGGGAATTGGACACTCCGGTCCTTTCCCCGCAGGGTCACTCTACTTTATCAATTTCTATTTCAGACGATCAAGATTAGGGTGATGTATCTGTGATGTCTTCCAACAGTGTGCCTCCGTCGTCACAATTAATGAAGGGCTAGTGGAAAAGTGCTCATGTAAATACGCCAATTGCCTAAGAGGACCCTAGTAGGTTCGACGGCCTTTGACGCCCGCTAGCTCGCCCGGTGTAGCGTCCATTCATCGAATGGTTCGGCAGCCAGGTTCGTCCGTTGCAGTCTAGAAGGAGTTTTGGGGTGATGCGAGCACTATAAATCAACCAAATGCACACCCAGTGACGGCGGATTAGAGGGAGAACGGAGGAAGCCTTTTAGTCCGGTTCATAGCTCGTTCTGGTCCATCTCGTACAACAACATCTGGCCCCAGATGTTGTGGTACAAAATGTTTCGCATTCGGAGCATACGTCCGTCGCTCGGGACGCTCCGACATATAGTCAGTCCAGAGTAGACTGTCAATAAGGCTTCCTCATTCTCATGGTAGCGTACACGACCGCTCTTGGCTACGTGACCTCGGATATCCAGTCAGCTTCGCCAGTCAGAGAATCATCGGCGACCAGGTCACACCATCCGGTAGCCAGGGACACGAGGCCTGCAGACTCCGGACGTTCGCATAGGAAAGTGTGCGGGAGTCAACGTACACGGAGCTTCCGGCGGCAATGCATCGTAAGACCGCTACTGCACAGGCCTCGGGAACGGACGTGCTTTCCTAAATAGCACAGCTTATCGCAGCATCCCAGCATCAACTGAATCTGTCGCATATTTTTTATCCGACGATGCTGGGTCGGGATGATCCGCGGAAGCGGGTACGGACGTCCGAAAATTTCATCCGGTCCGACGGGATACCGAAAGGGATTTGGAGGATTTCGAGCTTTCCCTTTCGGAACAACATATGCTGTTGTGTATGTCATCTGACTTGATCTTCTACAGCTTCTTTCGCCGGACCAGAATGCTGCGATGCCGGATAAGAAACTGATAGCATCGGTGGACTTAGAAATTTTTGGTTCGGTTCAGGGACATCGTCCCTCAGTTCCGACATAGTCCAATAATGTCACACAAACTTTCGAATTATTGAACGACGCTATATATATTATTATTATATGCTTGCTATAACCAAGCATTTCTGGTTTCTTGTTCGCAAAGTTACGGAGATGTCTTTCAAAAGTGTGCCTCTGTCGTCATAGTTAATGAAGAGCTAGCAGCAATAAGTGCTCATGGAATATGTCTATCGCCTAAGAGATCCCTTGTAGGATCGACGGAGTGACATTCGCTAGCTCACCCGTGTAGCGTACATTCATCGAATGGTTCGGCTGCCGGGTTCGTCCATTGTGGTCTAGGAAGGAGATTTGGGTGATGCGAGCACTATAATTACTTTAGTACTCACCCAGTGACGGCGGATTGAGGACAGATCGGAGGAAGCCTGTTAGTCCGGTTCCTGGCTTGTCCAGGTCCGTCCGGGCTGTGAGCGAGAGAGGTCCCTCTCTCGTCCAACAACATAGGGGACCGCATGTTGTGGTTCAGATATTTTACATTCGGAGCATATGTCTGTCGGTCGGGACGCTCCGTTATATTGACAGTCCGAGAGACTGTTGATAATGCTTCCTCATCCTCACAGCAGGGCACACGACCGCACATTGGCTACGTGACCTCGAGTATCCGATCAGTTTCGTCATTCAGTGATTCCACGGCGAATAGGTCACGCCATCCGGTAGCCAAGGGACACGAGGCCTATACACTCCGTTCGCTCGCATATTGGTAGTATGCACGGGGTAACGATCACGGAGCTTCCAGCGGCAATGCATTGTAGGACCGCTTCTCCTCAGGCCTCAGTGACGGACGTGCTATCCGAGTTAGCACAGTTGTTTCGCAGCATCCCAGCAATCGACAGTTTCTTACTCGAATCAGGAATTATCTGACGGCGCTGGGTCGGTGCGGTCCGTGGTTGCATCATGTACGGACGGCCGAACGCTTTATAGGGTCCGACAGGATGGCGAAAGGGATTCGAAAGATTTCGAGTTTTCCCTTTCGTAGCATCGGAAGCTGCCATTCATATCTTCTGGCATTATCTTCCAGTGATTGTTATTTCGGACTACATTGCTGCGATGTTGGATAAGAGACTTATAGCGTCATTGGACACGGAATTTTGAATCGGTTCGGGGACATTGTCCCTGACTTACCGACACAGTCCAATAATGTCATTACAACATGTGTTTTATTTTTCGACGCTATATATGCATATAAGCCTGCTACCAAGCATGATAGTTTAGTTTCTTGTCCGCAATGCTCATTTCTGCCGTTTTATCATTTATATGAATAATTTATTTTGGCAGAGCAGGGCATATCGAGAGTTCATATGGGTCTAGACGGCGTGGTTAAAGACTGGAAATATTCTTTTTCGCCGTCTATGTCTTTTCCAACCACAATGTTGGAAACGACAATGATGTCTAGTAGACTTAACTTAGACGCTTTATCATACGTAATCCACCTTACTGAGGCGTTATCATTACGTCTTCAAGAAAAGATTTACGGGATATTATTCTCAATGTGATTTCTTTTGAGGGCAGTAGTTTGTTCACGTATAACTCCGCCCTTCAGTGGCTGATTGGAGTTGGTTAGACGTGACGCAGCCCTAGCTACATCCACGCGCGTGGATAGTAAGGTGAAGAACTCTCTCAGAGTCGCTTCGTTCTCGGAGAAGCCTCTCTTCGACGGCAACTTTTCAGCAATCCATGAATTGCTCGATTTACACGTTCTCTTGTCTATCTAGTGTTACAAGAGATTCAGACTGGGGCAAACATTCGGTGGTTGACTCAGAGAGTGCCACTGCAGTTGCCGGATCCGAGTGTTATAGTTATGACGGTTGCCAGTCAAACAGATTGGGATATAATATTGATCCCAGCGGATTGGAAGTGCCAGGGTCTTTGGGTTCCGCAGTCTCTAAGCAAGCAATTATCTTCCGCGGAATAATGTTTTTTAGGCTTGCTTTATGTCATTGCATGAACATTATTCAGAAACGCATGTCCAAATCCTGTCCGTTAATTCGACAGTAGTGGCGTATCTCCGGAACCAGGGAGGCACTCATTCGTTTCCATTATTCAATTTAATGGAAAGAATCCGTCTGTTGGTTATAGTACACCAAGTTCTGTTTCGGTCCGTCATATTCCGGGTCGTCTGATTGTTTTACCAGACTCCCGTTCACTTAGGGGTCGCTTGTTGCCGTCAGAATGGACTCTCAACAAACAAGTATTCAATCAGATTTGCTATCTATGGGAGCGCCCAATGTTAATTTAGTTACGACACAGCTTGCTAATCAATTGCAGACGTATGTGTTGGCTTGTCCGGATCTCTGAGCTAATGTTGTTAACGCTCTATTGATCTAATAGGACGGAATGATAGGATACGCGTATCCTCCGGCACTGTTGTTTCAGCAGGTATTGCTAAGATAAACAACCACAATACATTTCTGTTGATAGCATCTCTGTCTTCACAGAGACCGTGGGTAATTTACTCTGATGTCTACTGTGGGACTTAACGCGAAATCTTCCTCAATAAGAGGATCTTTTTTCGCTGGGTAAATCGTGTCATCTTTATCACAACCCGCAAGGTCGCAACCTTCACGTATTCCGTTGTGTGGTCCGTATTGCATTGTAAGCATTGTACTGGACGAGCTTTGGACGCGATTTCTTACTATAGGAGATCCTCTTCTTCGCTATTCTATGCGGCTAAAGTGGAGGCTCTTCCGTCGTTGGTGTAGGGATCACTATGTTCATATTGTTGATCCCTCCATACTACTTATTGCAACTTTTTAGTATACTTGTTTGACAAGATCTACTGCAGCCTGTTATTATTAAGGTTATAGGTTTATGTTACCTCATACCTATGCACTCTATGATAGTTTACAATTGAGTCTTATGTCTCTTTATCTAAGTCAGTTAGTAACTTTTTGATAAATAGACTTAGAATCTTTAGATTAAATTCCTATATGAAATTTAACTTCGGTTCTTATTTAGCTAAGTAATCATTTGAGCCTCTGGAAACAGTAGTTTTCAAATTCTGACCTTTTAGACAGTAATTCTGTTGGCTTCTCTTTTACTGAAGAGTCAGTGAGTTTCATGCACTATCGATGGATGATTTTCACTTTCGTAGTTTCGGAATCACTACTTCCTTTACTATTTAGGTTGGATTTTTGCATAAGAGTTAGGCTCCTAATATCCGGAACCTATTGTTATTAAGGTCCTTCCGTCTTCGTACGGGCATAGGCCTTTACTCTGTCCGGTTAGAGTTTATGTATTTATAAACAGATATCTGTTTATTACTACGGGCGTAAGCTTCTTCTGTCTTTGATCCCTAATAGAAGGACGTTACGCTCCATTCTATTGCTAATGGATTCAATTAACTATCGGTACTGCTTATGGTATATCATTGACTCAGCAGTTGTGCTTAAGATTTCGGCTCATGAAGTAAGAGTTCTTCTACATCTTGGGCTTACATTAATAGTGTCGCTATTATAGATTTTTGAAGGCTGCTCATTGCGCTCAGCCATCCACATTCATGAATTTTTATCTCAGAAATAACGAGTCCATTTCTGGAGGCCTCTATTGTTAGGTCTATTATCTACTGCTCAGAATGTCATTCACTTAACAGTTGCTACTATAGCTAGGTAGGCTGTCTGTTTCGGCAGTGACTCCGTTCTGCTGCCCTCTTCGCTCTGGGCTATTTGACCCAGGGCAAGAAAAAGGGGGGGAGGGTGTTCCCTTGGGTCACCTGTTTTACTATGAAAACAAGGGGATACCTCCTCCGGAGTTAGTAATTCTGAGCTGTTATTGGGATGGTTGTTTAGTGAGAAGTTTATGTTTTAAAAATTCATTCAAGTCTTAGTTTTTAAAGTATAGCTTTTGAATATAGCACGTGTCAACGGACATGATTATGCAATCCTCAGACACTTTTAAGGAGTATAAGAGTCTCTATTCTCTAGACTTACTTTATTTATTGGCTTACTTTAAAAATTATTAGTATAAGGATTATATTGGATATTAATAGAGTATATGGATGTATGATGCTCAATTTTGGAAGGTGTTGTATCTTTCTAATTTATCATAAATAAGAAAGATACATGTAAGGCCTATTACTTCTTTTTCTCTAGAGGGGATGACTCTATTTTATATTATTGAGCGTTTTCCATCTTGCTCTATGTCCTTGGCCCTCCAGCCTTTTTACTATTCAGCTATGTCTGGGTCATTGGTACAGTATAAAAATGTTAAAATATTTATAGTAATTTCTATATTTTTTATACTTACCAATGACCCAGACGGGGATGGCCCTCCCAGGAGTTGGGAACTCTTGCCTCCCCGCTGAGTACATAGCGCTTACCAGGCACTGGTTATTAGAATGATTAATGGCGCCAATTTCGGAACGTCCTTGACACTGCGCATGCGCAGTAGAGGTGAAGTGTGGAGGGCCATTCAGGACATGTTTTCTTTGGTTTTAGATGCAAATTTTGGGGATTGGGGGGCAAAATTTGTGTTTGGCCCTATATTTTAAGAGTTAGCACCAGCAGCTATGTCTGGGTCATTGGTAAGTATAAAAAATATAGAAATTACTATAAATTTTTTAACTTTTTGTTTTTTTTTATTACTTGTTCACTTAGAAATTGTGTCCGTCCGAGCCAAATTTTGTCTGTTCAGCCTGTATCTCGGGTATCAAATGTTCTATTCCAATGAAATTTGCCGTGAACACTGCTTATGGTATAGGCTTTAAAAAAAGGATTCAACGATATTTTTCACATTCTCCTTTTTAGAGTTATCCCTCTTTTTTGACTTAGGAATTGTAGGAAATAGACATTTTTTGTCTGTTCAGCCTGTATCTCAGGTATGGGTTATCGGATTTCAGTGAAATATGACATGCGGTTTGCCTATGACAAAGGCTTCTGCCTCATTGCATAAAACTTCCAAACACCAAACAATTTGCCATACTTTTTGACTTAGAAGTTGTTGAAAACTTTCGAAGAAAATGGTGGAGGGGGTATTCTGGATTGCGTCTGTCTGTCTGTGCATCTGTCCGTCTGTCCATACAAGAATATTCATAACTTAAGTAAATCATTATGGAATTAAATGAAACTTAGTATGCAATTAAATTCTAACATTGCCCAAGACTAGAATGAATTTCGGTGTTGTCAGATAATTGTTTTTATTTTATTAGATAATTACGGTCTCCCTATATACCGAATCTGACCGAAACTGACCTAATCTGACTTCAAATACCAAATCTGACTTCAAATAAATTAATTATACGTTTTTTTCCTAATGGAATTATCGTTTTTGAGTGGGCCTAGTGGGTATATAATTATTTTAAAACAAAAACTGTCACAGTAAATGAACATGAATTTCATGTAACTGTCGTTATTGGTGAAACGGCGCAAGTTCAGTTTTCAAACATCACCTAATCTCAGGAATGCAAGAACAGAGAGAAAGCGCATTAATTTAATGATTAATGTGTTGTCATGGTGGGCAAACATTTGAATAAAGTTTATTCACTTGCGTGGATTAATGCACTTTCTCTCTGTTCCTGCATTCCAGAGATTAGGTACCCGTTCCTGTTCCTCAGAATAGGTAGCCCTGCGTCATACATAGAATTAGGTGATGCTCGAAAACTGAACTTGCGCCGTTTCACCAGTAACTACCGTTACATGAAATTCATGTTCATTTACTGTGACAGTTTTATTTTAAAATACCGGGTAATTATAGACCCACTAGGCCCACTCAAAACTGACAATTCCATTAGAAAAAACATATAATTAATTTATTTGAGGTCAGATTCGGTATTTGAAGTCAGATTCGGTATATAGGGAGACCCGATAATTATACCCCCATTTTCGAAAAAAATGGGGGTATACATGTACTGGATTACATGCGTCCGTCCATCTGTGCATCCGTCCGTCCATGTGTGAGTCCGTCCGAGAATATTCATAACTTTCATAACTTAAGTAAATTATTTTTTTCTATAATATTTGTTGGTCATAGGTATGCCCACTCTAGGCGGTACACCACGTGGGGGTATGCACCGGACGACAGTCCAGCTCTTGTTTCATATGATGTCATGACTCTTATGTGCCTGAAGCTACCTAATGTAATCTGAATCCAGCATCAGCAACCACCTCTTGAAATGGTGTGTTGCCCACCATCTGACCTTGCCTAATCAAATTCCAGAAAAGTTACTTTTCTGGGAGGTGGAAAATTGCAAATAAACATTTTTATTGGAACAAGCCGAATCATATATTTACTATACTTGTATTTAATATATTGTAGAAAAACTAGTCATTCTTTAGTTGGCCAGTTGGGTGAAGAATTTTGAAAGCAAGACTTAGATTTCTTTCTGTTTTTCTTTCAGATATGGTGACTGATGTCCAACTGGCCATTTTTGCCAATGTGCTTGGCGTGACATTATTTCTGCTGGTTGTTCTGTACCATTATATCTCAGTCAACAATGCAAAAGCATAGTTACTGTAAATGACATCTTATATAATGAAGTAAGTACACGTGGATACAATAAATCTTTATTGGTATTTAACTTCTTGCATGCTGCTGTCATATATTCCTTTCAGGGACACCATGTCTTGTCACTTGCCACTAGAATAGTATAATTTGGGCATTTGTAATCAAATATCTCTCAGTAAATTCAATCAACTTTTCAAACATTTTTTTTTTTGTGAAGTTTTGGGAAGCAGCCACAACTTGGTTTCATAAAACTATTTTAACCCTTTACCCAACGCAGACGATATCAAAATTTATTATTTTGAATATAATTTTTTTAAATTTTTCAAAAAATTTCAACAAAACCATATCATGTGACCCCTCATTGGAATGAGCTCAATGAGCTCGTTCCAATGAGGGGTCACATGATATGGTTTTGTTGAAATATTTTGAAAAATTTAATTTTTTCAACTGCTCAGTTTGCATATTACGCGGGCGGATTCGGGCGATTCGTTAGGTAAAGGGTTAAAGAATACCCAGATGTTTAAGATCCCTTTCTACATCACTAGCTATCATGACTGCCACCAGGGATGAAATGGAGTTCCCACGGGGCCTTGGATTCAAGGAACTGCCTTGAATTTGACTAAGAGTCATTCAAGGCCTTAAAATCCTGGAAAATGTTCAGGAGGCCTTGAAAAGCCTTGAATATTCACCAAATAAAAAAATGCTGACAAAGCATGTAATCATACATGTAACTTTATGGTTTTTATTTGCCAGATTTTGTGAAGGCATAGTCCTAACTAGGATCCTCTGGTCATTACCACATCCTTCCACTTCCCTTGTAGGGAGGTGGAGGTAATGACTGGGGGTTCTAGTTAGGACTATTGAAGGCAGTGCCTTGAGGGAAGTGGGAGGAGGAGGTAATAACCGGAGGTTCTAGTTAGCAATAGTGAAGACAGTGCCTTGAAGATCCTTGAATTTGGCTATTGTAGAACCTTTAAAAATGCTGAGATATATCAAGAAATGGCCTTGAATAGCCTTGGAATTTTATTAGTCCTTTCCTGCAGGAACCCTGTTAAAGTTCTCAGGTTTCCCATGAATTTGGGGATTTTCAACAAAAGTTTTACCCATACAGGGCTTTTGATTTTCAATGAGGCCTGACTTCATTCATATTTTTTTGTCTTAACACACTTACATCCATGCACAAATGACAAGCCCTGTCCCATGGCTCCTCGCAGGGGGTTCCTCAGCTTGTGCCTATGGCACTAAGCATGAACCTTTGGCTCTTGAACAAAAGATTTTCAGGGACATTTATCTCCTGGCATTTTTTCTCTGTCAGCAACGCAAATGTAAAGTCAAGTCTAGCCAATCATTCAGTCTTGTGTGACCCATGTTAAAGGACTTGCACTCCAAAGGTTGGTTACCATGGCTTGTTTTACCAGTAAAGTAGAACTTGTTTACTGCTGTAAATAAACACTGCTCCACTTTTCTGGGTTCTCGCTGGGAATATGATTATAGTGGATTACTAATAAATTCTTAAAGTAAACTTAAACACCAATAAATAACCTCACTACCATCAGATTGGCTATATGGAAATAAGATAATGCTCCACAATGCAGTGTGCTTGACTAATTTATTGAACAACACCACCACCATTGGATTGTGAATGAGAGAACTCAACACATCAAGATTTGATTCAATTTCAAATCTTAAGTTGGCATTTGGTTTGATTCGAAATTGGCTGCCTGATTCGTTTTGTTTGGAATCTTTTCACTGGAATTTCGTTTGGCATCAGTCATCTCACAAAACGTTTTGCTGAGATACATGCAGAAATTGTACATAAATAATGTTGAAAATAAAGACAGAGTGTAATTTCCGCTGTATTAACATAAAAAGCATCTGTGCCCATGCCACCATCCATGCTAATTCTGTTTCAGTAGTCACTACCACCGCTGAAGCAAATTTAATGTACCCAAGCAATATTGACCATGATCTCACGGTTGCCAGCAGCTAACCCCATGCAGTGCCCAGAGCAGAAATCTCACCCTTTCTGATTTTGAAGAAAAATCCTTACTGGATAATATTACAACTACATCATCAAGGCATGCCTTTGATGATTTGAGATTCGATTAAAATCAAAAATATGTGATTCGCAGGGCCCTAATAACATGATCCATGGTAGTTTAATATGTATATAATATGTCCATAACTTGGACTCATTGCTGATGGATTGGATCATGGGTAGATGGGAAATATGACTTGCAAATCAGTTAAGAATTGTTAGTATTTTACATTTAGAATTTCACTTTAAAAGGCTTTGAATTGAATCCTGCACATGTAAAAACATCATTGATTGTCATGTCATTCAGTTAGGGCTGCACGGTGTATCGATAAACTGGTACAGTGGAACCCTGTTAATTGAATAGCCATTTTGCTAATGAAAATTATTCAATTAACAGTGGTATTCAATTGACAGAGATTGTGTCACTTTCCTGTATTCTAGAGATAAATTAGCATTTATTCTATTATATCTTGTTTGTCAGAGCTCCATGAGCTCTGTCAAACAAGATATAGTAGATTATATGCCTGTATTGTATGTACTGAAGCCAAATAGGTCTATAAAACAAAGGAAAACTGGGGAGAGACATGATAATTTCTCGATAGATTACAAGATTTTTTATTCAGTTAACAGTAGTTTACTCTATAACCTATATTCAATTAACAAGTCAAATTTGTACTGGAGATGGAAAATGGTTTTGTGTTGGGAAATTATTTTCTATTAACAGGGTTATTCAGTTAAGAGATATCCAGTTAAGTGGACTCTGCTGTATTCAAACCAATATCAATTGAATACCTGCGTAATTACAAAAATATCGGTTTATCGTAATTATTTATTTTCCCACAATTTAATTTTCAATATGTCTTGAGTTTTTAACTGTAGCTCCGAATGAATAATATTATCCCTTTACCTGAGGAATCGTCTGCATGTGCTCACGTAATATACAAATTCAGCAGTTGAAAAAATAATTTTCAAAAATTTCAACAAAACTATATCAAGTGACTGCTCATTGGAACGAGCTCATTGAGCTTGTTCCAATGAGGGGTCATATGATATTGTTTTGTAGAAATTTTTGGAAAAATCTGATAAACTAATTTTTAAAATAATAAATTTTGATATCGTCTGCGTTGGGTAAAGGTTTTTCGAACCGCATCATCAATGCATGCTATTTCATTCCGACTGTGATGCCTGAAGTCTTGATTGTGGTACTTATGTTCATAATGTGAACAGTTTTCAATATGCCGGTATACAGTACGTGGAGAGTGGATTGTAACTAAATCACCCACGCAGTGGAGTTGTCACCCAAGCTATAACATTCAAATTGTGTACATATCGACAAAACACACAAGCAATGTTTCAGCCAATGGACCTCCAGGTTAAACCCGGAGGTCCATTGGCTGAAACTTTGCTTGTGCTGGTTAGGCTTTGCAACACATTTGCAATTATTGCTTGGGTGGAATCTCCACTCTGCGGGTGATTTAGTGATAATGCATTCTTCACGTACTGTACCACAGCATTTTTTTTTAATACCGATACCGGTATTCAGTTTTGAATATCGTTCAGCCCTAAATTCAATGTTGCAATGCAATATCACATCTTGGCCACTAAAATGAAGCTTGAAATTGAAAAGATATTTCTTGAAAGGACTTTCACCTTTGCTTGTATGTTAAAGAGCATGTAGAAACCCCACTGTATATCAGGTGTGCGACATCTGAAGCAATGTGAAGTTAATTTAATCTGCAGTTAAAAAGCTTTAATACTTTGAAATAGCAGAAAGTTACCCAAAAGTTATTGGAAGTAAACAAATCCCCGTGGCATCATTTCTGATTACACGCGGTTTCTAATTTTAATTTTTTTAATTTGCTGATGTTCGAGTAAATTACTGCCACGAACAACAACTGTACATTATTTTGGCAATAATTGGGCATAATTGATAAAACAAACTTTTTTCAAATAAATTGCAGTTCTGTATCCAATAAAATCCACAGCACATTTATTGATGATGGCAGTCTGATATAGATTTCATTGATGCATATACTGTAAATAGACCTGCATGAAGGCATACCTCATCGTTGTCATTTTCAGAAAGCTAATTTCAACAAATATGGTAAATGACATTGCATAGAAGTTTCAGTGAGTGATCTGCTAACCAGTTTGGATTGAAAAATGCTGGCAGAGTTTTTCAAATACAGTAGGCTCCTCTTAATTGGATATCCATTTTGACAGTGAAAAATATTCACTTAACAGGAGTATACACTTAACAGGGATTTGGTCAGTTTCCTGTGTTCTGGGGGTAAACTGAGCATTTATTCTATTATATCTTGTTTGACAGAGCTCATAGAGCTCTGTCAAACAAGATACAATAGTATTACTGCCTTTATTGGATGTAGTGAGGCCAAAAAGGTTGATAAATAAGGGGTGCGTCTCACAGTAATTTTTTCATCATATTACAAAAATTTATATACAATTAACAAAAGTTTACTCTACAACCCATATGCAATTAACAGATCAAATTTGTACTGAAGGTATGGTAAATGGTTTTGTGTTTGAAAATTATATTCAATTAACAGGGATATACAATTTAGAGATATCCAATTAAGTGGGCTCCACTGTACCTGATAAATTCTCACTTTGAAGTTAATTCATTTAATCAAATCAGGTGCTTTCGTGTAAATGATATATAAAACATAAGGGTACTTTTGCATGACAGACTTATTGCCCTTTTTAGCCTTAAAGGCCTGAAGATTTTTCATACATTTCATTTCTGTGACATTCAATGCTCTGTGACTTGTAATGAAGCTACCGACTACTCGACTGGCGAATTTCAGCGTCGACTTTTTTAGTAATCGAGTCGAGGTCGACTAGTCGAACAATTATTTCAGCACTACCAATCTCAGTCCCCACTCAAACAAAATGTTATGTGTAATTGGTGTTTTGAACTGGGTAGTCATAAGGCCCCAGGAAACCATTGGTTTTCTGTGGCAACATGACCATCCAGCTCAGGAAACCAGTTGTGCATTGAATTTAAATTGCTAACGAAGTCTGTTTTAAAGGCAAATGACACGTTTTTCTTCTAGAGTATAACAGTTTGATAGAGTCTACTGAGATCATGATTCCATGTTACTGTTTGTTACAAAACTTTCTTGCAGTATTTAAGCAGTTGATTACATGTAGGTATCAGTCTTAGTGTTCTCTGTTCACTTTGAAGGTAAAATTCCTTTATCTTTTTGTTTCTTCCCCTCCTGAACAAATTCCCAATTGGTGCACCCATGACCAAGCCAGAAAATAAGCAGACTGTCATCTGCAAAATGAGGTCCCCATAGGGTGAATTTTGTGATGCTACCCTGCATAGCAGGGTAGCATTACTAAATTTACCCTCTGTGAATCTCAATCTGAATCAGGGTCTCAAAACCAAACAGGAAGAGGTACCCAGAGGATAAATTGGCCCACTGTATGGGATAGCATCATCAAATTCACACACTGGGGGCCTCATTCTGCAAATGTCAGACTGCTTATTTTCAGGCCTGCCCATGACAGACATTTTCCCAATGACATGGATACTGAACCCTTTCCCAAAGAGGGCAGAAGAATTCCAGCCATCTGTTGGTGGTGTAAATGGACTGTGATGTTTGTTTATAACCGCTTATCAGAATCAATACCAAAAGGCTGTCAAATAATTTTTTGATTTGTTTGTACCACACAAAATTGATTTTACAACCATTAGGAGCTGAGCATGGGTACTTGTCTGCAGATTATTAATAGTTAATAATCAGCACATTTCGCATTTGTCTATCAGAACCAGTGATAGGGTTGTGCGGTATAGTGATAAACCGATATATACCGGTATTCAAACCAATATCGATTGAATACCGGTGTAATTACAAAAATATTGGTTTATTGTCATTATTTATTAACTCACAATTTAATTTTCAAGATGACTTGAGTTTTTTAGCTGTAGCCCCGAATGAATTATATTGTTCCTTTACCAAGGAATCGTCTGCATGTGCCCACGAAATATACAAATTCTCCAGTTGAAAAAATAATTTTCAAAAATTTCAACAAAACTATATCATGTGACCCCCTCATTGGAACGAGCTCGTTGAGCTCCTTCCAATGAGGTGTCACATGATATTGTTTTGTAGGAGTTTTGGGGAAAATCTGATTTTTAAAATAATAAATTTTGATATTGTCTGCGTTGGGTAAATGTTTTTAGAACTGCATCATCAAGGCATGCTGATTCGTTCCGACTGTGATGATGTATCAAGTCTTGATTGTGGTACCTATTACCGTGGTATGTTTTTGAATACCGATACCGATATTCAGTTTAGAATATCGTGCAGCCCTAACCAGTGATTGGTGTAAAACAAAGAATTTATGAACCCTTTAATCAACACACGTAATATCAAAATTCATTAATTTAAATATTTTTTCAATTAAAAAAAAAACAATTCAACAAAACCATATTATGTGACCTCGCATTGGAACAAGCTCAAAAAGCTCATTCCAGTGAGGGTTCCCATGTTATGATTGTATTGAAATTTTTTGAAAACATATTTTTCAACAGCTCAATTTGTATATTACACATCAGATATGGTCTATTCATATATGTAAGGTAATGGGTTAACAAGAGAATTACCCAGTATATTCAATTTACTCTTGGATAGACATACATGTATAGGTTTCTTCATTGCAATATTGCTGTAACTCTAATGGGAATGTTCAACTTAATATTTTTCAGATCAGATCATGATTCACTCATTACTGCAATTTGGGAAGCTGCCATCATCATCACTGCAGAACCAGAGAGAGGCTAATCAGAATGCATCAAAACAGTTCAACTGACTGTAGTGTGGCACATTATTTTCATTCATCTGAAATTCAAACCATTTCCCTACTAGTAGCATTATGAAGGCTATTTGATAGTTTTTGATTTTTTAGAAGGGGGGGGGGGGCCTTAAAATATTGATTTCAGAAGATAAGCAAGAATGTTTTATAATGATAAATATTGCTGGTTTAAAATGGGCAAATGGTTTAAGACAGTATATTTCTGAGTTTTGGGGGCTGATATATCTGTTTACAATTACAGTTGCTACAAGTGGGGTGATGGTTAAATTATATCATGATACCATTTTTGTTATTAAATTCTTGTAATGTATGTCAGAATGTCTGAGTGTACAATAAAATTTTGAATTACACACACTTTTGTTGCAATCATATACACATAAAACATTTTTCAAGGTTCATCGTTTCAAGGAAAAAGCTAATTCAAGGATCTTTTCAAGCTCTTTTCAAGGCCCTTTCATACAATTTTTTTTATTGCAAGCTGCATGCATATCACTTTGAGGAAGACATCCAATTTAGAATACAGATATTATTTAACACCTGAAAACCTCAAGCTCAAGTTGACTCTGCTCTCCTTTGATGTTGTACAGCAGGGACTCCTACTAACACTTGACGAGTAGTGAACAAGAAAAGTCTATAACCTGAACAGTCATTTTTAGTCAAGTGTCGTCTGCCTATTCAGGCCAACAACAGTTGACTAAAAAATCACTACTAGACCACAAGGGTTGATGCCCTTTAATGCTCAACAAATTCTCTCTTATTTCCAAGGTCTATACGAGTTTGAACTTTGAAGCATCCTTGATTTTTTAATATCAAGGACTTACAAGGTAAATGCAGAAATTTCAAGTTCTTTCAAGGCCTTGAAAACCCATTCTTTATTCCCAGCCGCATAGAGGGAGGGGGGTATAGGAATGCATTCTATCCATCCTTCAGTCCATTCTTCCCCATTTCTTGTCATCACATTTAACTCTTTACCTAACATGAAAAGCAGACAACACTTGCAAACAAAATTCTTCAATAACAAATTTTTTTCATATTTTGTCTCAAAACATAGGTTATGACCCCTCTTTGGAATGAGCTTGAGAAGCTCGTTCCAAAGAGGGGTCATAACCCATGTTTTGTAGACAAAAAATGAAAAAAATAATGAAAATTAATTGGCGATTTTTGTGAATAGTGCTGGCCGGTTTTGGCTGTTACATTGGGTAAAGGGTTAAAAGAAACCATTCAGAATATTTTTCCCAAATTTAATATCTAGCTTTTGATGATAACATCATTAATGGGATTGCAAACCCGCCATGTTCAAGTATTTTTTCAAGAGTTATTGCATGTGTTGGACTAAGAATTCATCATTATCACAGTACGATTTCTTGTTACATTTAAAAAAAGACTATTCATGACTTTTTTCTAGATTTAACATATAGCTTTTGGGTGATAATATCATGAGAAGCAGATTGCGAAGGAGCTGTGTCCAATTATTTCTTCAAGAGTTATTGCCCTTATTGGAATTAGACTTTCCTGTCATCACATTACCATTTCTTGTCACCACATTTCAAAGAAAACCATTAAAGAATTTCTTTCCAAATTTAATGTATAGCTTTTTGGTGATAATACCATGAAGGAAATTGTGAATCAGCCATGTTTAAGTATTTCTTCACAAGAGTTTTTGCCCTCATTTGACTTTGTTGTCATCACATTTTAAAGAAATCCATTCAAGATTTTTTTTTCCTAATTTAATATATAGCTTTTTGGTGATCATGTCATGAATATGATTGTGAACCAGCAGTTTCTAAGTATTTATATGCACATTATTGCTCATTTTGGACACAGGTGGCAGGGATTGGCCATCCCAAGGCATTGCACTTTTTACTTCAAGGGCTTTCAAGGTTTTCGAAGACCACAATGAACCATGGTTATATAGTGAAACCCAGTTGATTGAATAAGCTCTATCAGTTAAAAGGCATTTAAAATGAATATTTAATCCTTTACCTAACATAGGGGACGAAAACGGCCAGAAAACTAAGCACTTTTACCCAACCACAGCCTGAAATATCTCGGAAGTTTCTCAGTAAAACCGTACAAATATGGACATCATTAGAACCAGCTCATCGGGCTGGTTCTAATGATATCCATATTTGTATGGTTTTATTGAAAATTTGTGAAATTTAATTTATTTTTATGTGAACCCATACTATGTATGGTACACATAATGCCATCATCCGGGGTGACCATCCGTCGTTCGTCCATCCTTTGTCCGTCCGTCCATCTGTCTGTCTGTCCATCCGGTGTCCGTATCCATTTCTTTGTCATTCGATAACTTGAAAAATATTGCTTGGATTGTCAAGTTACTTTATATTTGTGTTCAGGTTACTGATGTGCCGAGCTGTATAGTTTTTGGTGTAAATCTGATAATTTGATCCTGAGATATTAACCCTTTATCCTTCAAATTGAAAATTCCTCCAATGCCTTTGGCATTTGATAACTTGAAAAATATTGCTTGGATTGTCTAGTTACTTTATATTTGTGTTCAGGTTACTGATTTGCCGAGCTGTATAGTTTGTGGTGTAAATCTGATGATTTGATCCCGAGATATTAACCCTTCATCCTTCAAATTGAAAATTCCTCCAATCCCTTTGGCATTCGATAACTTGAAAAATATTGCTTGGATTGTCAAGTTACTTTATATTTGTGTTCAGGTTACTGATGTGCCGAGCTGTATAGTTTTTTTTGTTTGTCTGGCTGTCCGTCCTTCGGTCTGTCCATCTGGCGTCCGTATCCATTTCTTTGTCATTCGATAACTTGAAAAATATTGCTTGGCTTGTCAAGTTACTTTATATTTGTGTTTAGGTTACTGATGTGCCGAGCTGAATAGTTTTTGGTGTAAATCTGATAATTTGATCCTGATATATTAACCCTTTATCCTTCAAATTGAAAATTCCACCAATCCCTTTGGCATTCGATAACTTGAAAAATATTGCTTGGATTGTCAAGTTACTTTATATTTGTGTTCAGGTTACTGATGTGCTGAGCGGTATAGTTTTTGGTGTAAATCTGATAATTTGATTCTGAGATATTAACCCTTTATCCTTCAAATTGAAAATTCCTCCAATCCCTTTGGCATTCGATAACTTGAAAAATATTGCTTGGATTGTCTAGTTACTTTATATTTGTGTTCAGGTTACTGATTTGCTGAGCTGTATAGTTTTTGGTGTAAATCTGATGATTTGATCCCGAGATATTAACCCTTCATCCTTCAAATTGAAAATTCCTCCAGTCCCTTTGGCATTCGATAACTTGAAAAATATTGCTTGGATTGTCAAGTTACTTTATATTTGTGTTCAGGTTACTGATGTGCTGAGCTGTATAGTTTTTGGTGTAAATCTGATAATTTAATCCTGAGATACTAACCCTTTATCCTTCAAATTGAAAATTCCTCCAATCCCTTTGGCATTTGATAACTTGAAAAATATTGCTTGGATTGTCAAGTTACTTTATATTTGTGTTCAGGTTACTGATGTGCTGAGCTGTATAGTTTTTGGTGTAAATCTGATAATTTAATCCTGAGATATTAACCCTTTATCCTTCAAATTGAAAATTCCTCCAATCCCTTTGGCATTTGATAACTTGAAAAATATTGCTTGGATTGTCAAGTTACTTTATATTTGTATTCAGGTTACTGATGTACCAAGCTGTATAGTTTTTGGTGTAAATCTGTTATTTTGATCCTGAGATATTAACCCTTTATCCTTCAAATTGAAAATTCCTCCAATCCCTTTGGCATCCGATAACTTGAAAAATATTGCTTGGATTGTCAAGTTACTTTATATTTGTGTTCAGGTTACTGATGTGCCAAGCTGTATAGTTTTTGGTGTAAACCTGATAATTTCATCCTAAGATATTAACCCTTTATCCTTCAAATTGAAAATTCCTCCAATCCCCTTTGGCATGAGATAACTTAAAAAATATCAATCCGATTGTCATGTTACTTCATATATATGTTCAGGTTACTGATGTGCTGTGCTCTATAGTTTTTTATGTAAATCTGATAATTTGATCTGGAGATATTAACCCTTTATCCATCAAATTAGACACCTTTATCCATCAAATTAGACACTCCTCCAATCCATTTCTATATGTACCCATACCATGTATGGTGTACATAATGTCGGCATCCGTGGTGGCCCTCCATCATACAGCTTTCTACTAGTTGCACGTATGGGTACACATCTGACGATTTCATCGGCCTATTTTTTAATAATACTGTGTTAGGTAAAAGGTTTATCAACCAGAATCTGGTAATTTACTGTGTTTGGGTGAAAAATTGAGAATTTAATCCTTGATATCGTGTTTGATAGAGCATATGCAGCGATGGCAAACATGATCTAGCAGATGGAATTGGTGTACTGAGACCAAAGGTTTGGCAACATCAAAAGCTCATTCCAGTGAGGGAGTCACATGTGGTTTTGTTGAAATATTTTGAAAAATTTGAAAAAACTATAATTAGGCCCCACAAAGTAGATCTTCTGTTTGTCAGGCCATTTTTAGCCTTATCAACGTAAGCTATTGCCATTACGCATGGTTGTGATCGGTCAGTCGTGACTGCTGCGAGAGCCCAAAACCCGAAAACCTTTAGGACAGTCTACAGGTTGTATTTATGAAGGGATTTCATTGTAACTTGGTAGGATGAATCCATATAATGTCCAGATGGGAACGTCCTCTTTTTAGTCACAATCGATCGACCGTGATGGCTATGCGTGTCTGAAGCCCAAAAACCTTTATCACAGACTACAAGTCGTATTTATGAAGGGATTGTATTGTAACTTGGTAGGATGACTCTGTATAATGTCCAGATGAGAAGGTCCTATTTGGCTATGATCTGTCAACTGTGACAAGACACAAATTGGGGTTTAATTGAGTCAATAGTGCTCAAATTTTATGAAATAAGTTAGCAAGCACAAGCAATGGTTCAACCAGTGAACCTGAACCTCTGTGTCCATCATTAGGTTCATATGATGACACAACATTTGTGTCTCCGGTACCTTCTATATGAGTGACGCAGCCCCCTTACCGGGTCTGCATCAGCTCTGGACGACGCAACCATGCCACACTCGGCTTATCAATGCTCCTGCATCTGAGACATAGTCTCAATGACTGAAGTAAGATTCATGTCCAGAAAGGGCCAGTACTTGGCCATTTATTAACATATAGTGAAAAAAGTGTTGTACATAATATTGATTTTACACGATACAGATTATTTACATACATATATGTTGTTAAACCCCAACCAATTCAAACCTCTAATGTCACAACTGGCAGAGGTGGGAGAATAAACGCCACCATGTCTGGTTAGCCCTCAACAGAGACATGCTACCAGACATTCCCCACCGAAACAGCCAGGACAAACACGTGAAAAAGAGGTGCCGGTGACCAGATTGGTGAGCAGCGCCCATGAGAAGGGGACTCGAGTTCAGTGAGGATACGGCACGTCGACGAAGGGGTGTTCGAAATTCTGTAAGAGACGGCGTGCCCCCTTCCCCTTGCCGTCCCAAGCTGTGACCACCTTGCCTCCAGGCTGGCATCTGACAGCCAGGCGGAGGGGCTCCGACACGAGACGGCAGTGCGGCCACGCAAGGGTGAACAGAGAATGCAGATGCAGGGCCCTGGGATCCAATGACTACAGTTAAGCAAGAGACGGGTAATAGGAGGGAATTAAAACACAAGTGACAAACTGTTAACAAACGTGGTAGAGTGCTTTTGCATCTCTAAAAACTGGAACATGGAGAGAATAGTGAAGAGAGGCCCGATTGGCCATGCTGCCCACCGAGAGCATATCTAGGTATGTACAAAATCAGTCACCTGTAGTGGTGGAGTGCCATTGCAACCCCACGGTCCAGATCTGGTAAGAAGGCATTCACACGAAAACCAAGTTAGGTGATGCCGGGAACTGAGGTGATAGGGCCTAAGGCTGCGATGTGAGTGGGGTGCCTTTGCATACCCACGCTTACGGGCGAGATCAGTGGGCGTATAGCAGGAGAGGCGCAATTTAAACGAGAAATGCCACATATGCATACATACTGGTACCTATGGATCAAGTCTAGCGGTGAGGTGCTTTTGCATCCTCGCCCCCGAAGTCAATAGGAGGAAACCAACAGGAAAACACGGGAATGGTGGATGCAGGTCACAGAGAGAGTGCAACAATGGGGCCCGTGCATCACCCTACCAACGCTGTGCATGAAGCTACAAATGTCACCGGGAGATAACGCGACAGGAACCGTGAGGGTGCCTTTGCATCCCCCAACAGTACTGAATAGGAATGGAACGGAACAGAACACGAATAACAGAAAAATATCTTCCTGGTCGCCAGAAGGCTGCCAACCGATCTGAGATGGCCGGGATGGTGTCCATCTCTCCTGAAAGTCACAAACTATCAATCTGGTGGAAACTGGTGGAAGTAACGAATATGCTGAAGGTAGGAAGGTATGTACTGGTGTCTCCTTGTGGTGTTTATCCGGTCGTGCTGTGGTTGGTATCCAGTTAATAGATTGACAATGGAAGATGACCCGATGTCTGTAGATCTCCTAGAGAGCCATGGTGGGCTGTGGCAGACTCGAACCCCTGCAGGGGCACCCTAGAAACTGAATAAATGAGGAAAAGGAAAGTACCTTTGCAACTATCCCCAGTGCCAGACGATGAGGGCCCAGTATATGGAAATGATCGGGGATCCGATGGGAAAGGCCACTCCAGACGGAAGTGACATTGCATCCTCCGTCCGCCAGTGTCCGCAGGGCCAAAGCCCCATCACCCCCACCCCGGGAAGAAGGTGACCCCCCCCCCCGATCGAACCCCTTTGCCATGTGACCGGCGGAAAAGCCGACTCAAGACAGAAGTGCCTTTGCATCCTCCGTCAGCCAGTGTCTGGAGAGCCAGAGACCCCTCACCCCCACCCCAGGAAGAAGGTGACCTCCCGGGATCTAACCCCTTTGCCACCTACACGGTAATGTGCCTGAAGCCGGTGGGCACCCCTGGGCGACTGGTGGACAAGAAAACAAGAGGAAAGCTCAGGCCAGATCTGGGCAACCTCTGAGGGCAGGCGACCGAATGTATTTTTTGAAAGCATCGGACTTCCACCGACCCATGGAACGAATCTGAGCATCAGTAAAACCGGAAGCTGCAGCATCGGTTGCTGCCCCAATGCGGAAGCTATGCCCTTTGTACTGAGAGGACTGCAAACCACAAAAAGCGAGAGAAGCAGCAAGGACTTGGTCGAAAACCCGCCGAGGAAGCCTGCGACCCGTTGGCATGGAAAATAAGGGACCTGGGCAGGAGCCTCTGAGGGAGAGAAAGTGCTGCAAGAGTGCCACTGGGCAGATGATTCGGAAGGGTGCGGGGGACAATGTGACCACATGGGGTTGTCCCGTGGTATTGTGTTTGAAGTGACGGAATGTCACAAGATTTGTCCTTGGAAGACCAGGTCTGATAATTGCACCACCCGCCCCTCTGATGCAGGGGTGGACGTGCACAATTCACCAATGCGAGCAAACCCAAAATATGCAGTACTAAAAAGTGCCTGGAACATTCCCTGGTTGTAGGGGCCTGTGCAACAATGTGCCACTGCCCTGGAAAGTCTGGCCAAAATTGACTTAGTAATGGGCAGGCAAAGGTCGAAGGCGGGATGGAGACGCTGCACACCCGCTACCAGCTTTTGGACCACAAAGTGACGAGTCGGGTCTGCCACGCTATGGATCTTATGGAAATATGAGAGAGCTGAGAGGATAGAGAGAATAGTGGAGGGAGCATATTGTTGGTGGTGTAGGAAGGAGATAAAAAGACATAAGGTGCTCAAAGAAATAGGTAACTGAGGACCCAAGCCATAATTGTCACAAAATGCCCCAAATTGGGCTCGAGCCCGCCCATATGCATGCTGCGTAGCTGGTGCCAGAGAGTTAGTCAGCAGTGTTAACGCTGTTCCAGTAAGTTCTGAATGGAGAGGTGAGGCAGGAATGTGGACTGGATCGGGGTTCGCCCACGGAGCTAGAAGATGGAATTTGGAAATCTGTAAACGAGAAAGAGCATCTGCTAAACCATTAAGTTTACCTGGGACATGAAACGCCCGAGTAAGTATATTGTAGCGAAGGCAAAGAAGGACAAAACGCCGCACGAGGGTGAGAAGCATGATATCTTTGGAGGACTGCTTGTTTAAAACAGAGACGACCGCCTCGTTATCGCAGAGAAGTCGAATGCATTTATTCGCCAGGGAGGAGCCCCAAAGTTCCAACGCCACGACGATGGGATAAAGTTCCCGAACCGAAATGGATAATGAAAGCTCATCCTGCCATGACCCAGCAAACCACAGTGCTGGACCCCGAAAACAGCTCCAAAACCTAAAGAGCCAGAGGCATCTGTATACAGCTGGAGCTGTTCATTGAAGAGCCAACGATTTTCCAGAAAGAAGGTGCAGCCATTGTAGGACTGCAAAAAGTTGTGCCACATTACCAAATCAGACTTGACAGCCCTGGAAAAGCGAATTCGATGGTGCGCTTTGGAAACCCCAATAGTGAGGTTAATAAGACGACGCAAAAAGATGCGGCCAGGACAAATTACTGAACAGGCGAAGTTGAGCAAGCCAATCACCGATTGCAGGTGATGCAGCGTAGTTTTCGACATTGTTAACAGTAGCTCGATTTCGGAGCGACAAGTGGTCAATTTATCAGCAGGTAAATGGGCCAGCATGTCAACCGAGTCCAGGTCAATCCCTAAAAACTGTATGCAACGTGTAGGGCCCACGGTCTTTTCCGACGCAATGGGGACGCCAAGAAAGTCACAGAGATGAAGAAACAGCCGTAAGGAGAGGGCACACTGATCCCGGGTGGGGGCCAAGAAGAGAAAGTCATCCAGGACATGGAAAACCCCTGGGATATGAAACTTCGAAGTGGCTATCCATTCCAGCGCGGAACTGAAAGCCTCGAATATACTACAGGAGGTAGAACAACCCATGGGGAGGCACTTGTCATAATAGAATTTCCCACCCCACGACATCCCGAGAAGATGATAATCATCTGGGTGAACGGGAATGATTCGAAATGCAGACTGAATGTCAGTTTTTGCCATGAAGCAGCCTTCGCCAAAAGATTGGATGTGGGTAATAGCGTCCTGCAAAGATGCATATCGGACATGAGACAGTTCCTCGGGGATGCCATCATTAACGGAATCTCCCTTGGGGTAGGATAGATGATGGATCACCCGGTATTCACCGGGTGCCTTTTTGGGAACGACGCCAAGGGGTGAGACCCGAAAATTGGGAAACGGGGGCGTGTGAAATGGGCCCGCAATTCTTCCTGCTAAACGTTCCTTTTCCAGTTTGGCATCGAGCACGTGTGGCAAATCGGCTGCAGAAGTCAAATTAGGGGCATGCATTGCGAGGTCACGTCCTGAAAACCCTACACGAAAACCAGTTGTAAATCCGAGAAGTAAGCCCTGTGCCTTATCCGGCGAATACCCAGCCAGTATGAAGGCCAGATGGCGTACCTTTACTGGAGTGGGCAAAGTAACCCCCCTTTAGGTCCTGGGGGAATTATGTTTGGGGTGAAAAGAGGGGCCCTTGGGGGCCCCTGACCGAAAGGAAGCCTTAGTACATGCTGAAACAGGATGGTCCCCAGAGCACTGGAAGCATTTGTGCATAAATCGACAAGGACCAACACATGGCTCACCATGATGGAAGCGGTCACAATAGCCTACCGGAAATTCACGTGGGGCCCTAGGTGTGCTGGACCGCTGAGACGCGTGATGTGGTGTTTCCTTAGGACCTCTGGCCTCAGGCTTGGAGGCAATGGGGTCATGTAGGGCCTTGAACCAAAGGTCAAGTTGGTTGAAATCCCAAGGGATAGTAGGGTCAGACTGTCGTAAAAGTCGGAATTCCCTATCATAATACATCCAATTCCCCCACTGGCAGCTATCGACCTGATATGTGCCAGGTATTTCAGTAACGGGCCGCTTTGAGAGGGGAACCGAACGATGTACACTGACATGAAAATTTCAAAAGCGGAAAGCCACTGTTCCAGGGAACTGATTGTTCGTGTGGCTTTCGGCGTGTAGACCAAAGAGGGCTGTCCGCATTGGAACCTCCCATGGTGATGGCGTATGCGTGAGATGTGTCACCTGACTGCCCGAGTAGGAGAGAGGAGAAGTCCACAAACTCCTCCGCCCAAATTTTGTCCTTTATCTTTAACGGTGCCCTACTCTCGAGAGGCACCGAGGAAGACAAGCAACGATCATTCCTATGGGGGACCCAATGTCTAAAAGGGGGTGGAGAAAGGGAGGGAAAAGTGGGCCCTCGTGCGGCAAACTCAGGGACAAGACCCGCAGGGTGCCCATGCAAATTACCGATGGTCTCTGGCGTGGAAGCGTCTTGACTTTTGGATGGCTGTGAAGATGCTGTATCCGGTGCTGTTCCTTGCTGTGCCGGCTGGTTGGTACCTGAAGTCAATGCCCCCAAAATTTGAGTCCGGAGCACCTGCTCCGAGGGCACGATAAAGCCCTGTGAGAAGTCAGTGTGGAGAACCAGCTGCTGTGGGGGCTGGTCCTGATTTGTCTCACCCCTGGGTGCCGATGTGGTGTGTCTGGTGTTGTCGCTGCTCGGTTGTCCCCCCTGTGGACCTGCTCGAGTTGAAGACGCTGATGAATCCGGGGCGGGGTGCAAAATACTGCCCCGCTGAATGCGGGTGGATGCCCGGCACGAACGTCCCCCTGTAGGTCTCTGAGGTGCGTCCTCTGTGCCAAAAAAACCTGACAGCCCATCCTCCAACCGAGTCGAGGTCCTACTGGGGGCCCGAAGAGACTTCCTTTTGGCTTTGGGCATGATGAGCACAAACTGGAAATAGAAGAAAGTTGCTGAGCATTTCGGAGATGTTGTGGGATCCTGAGGGCATGCCGGCCTCCCCTGCCAGGCCCACTGTACATGCCGAGGCCTACCCCAACAGAGCCGTCGGGGTGGAGGTAGGGATGGGTAAATGGGCCGGGTGCGGACCGCCCCAGGAGAGGTCCCCCCTGTGAAGATGTCACCCCAACGACTCACAAAGAGGTTCGGTGAGGCCAAAGAAAAAGCCGGCCGACGGGGGGGGGGGGGGGGGGGGGGGTAAGGAGGTGTGGAGAAAGAGGCGGATCCATGAGTGCGAATGACTGTAAGTGTAATGTGACGAGCGTGGACCAGGGATGAGTGTGCAATAGAACGAAATCAACTGAAAATGCTGAAATTACGAAACGTGTGGAGGGAAACCAAGAATACTGGGAAAGGTCAAATTAGGCTAAAGCAACAACAGTCAGCTAAAACACAGCTGGGAAATAGATGTGAGTCCGTCAAGTTACAAGAGAATGGTCCCCAAGACCACTCGCATGTAAATCGAGAGAACTAACAGATGAAGGTGTGGCAAAAGAGGAGCCAAAAACGCTGATGGGCTGCAAACCTCATGCCTGGTAGAAAGTACGAGAGAGGGCCGTGGCGTAGTGGCGACAGTCTGAGCCGAACACGGTGACACGATGCCAGCACGAGTGCTATGGGACAACATGCGCCCCTCGCCACATGCATGGACGAGAAGCATGGTCACCGCGCGTCCCTCTGCCCCCACCATATACCACCGACCCAAAACGAGCGAGTGTTGACGTGACGAGTGTTTACGAGTGAAACGAGTGTTAACGAGTGTTGACGAGCGCGCAATGAATGCGATGTGTGTGGCAAGTGTGAAGGTGTGGTTTGTAAAATGTCCAAGTGTTAAGATGGCTGGATGTGATGCGAAGGGCCTAGCTGGGCGCCCCTACCCTACCCACCAATGTCCTCACCCCCATCTGAAAAAGGAGACCGAAGATACCGGACGGTGGGGAGTAGGATTCATGGAGAAGAATGGCATGGAACAACAGTCATTGAAATGAATGAAAATGCCTGCAGTGTCGGGAAAATATGTAAAAATTAAGGTCCCACGAAATTGAAAGAACGTTGAGTGGGCCGGGCAGTTGGGCGGCCGGAAGCCTAACACATGGTCCTACCTAATCCCTAGTGACGCAGATGTGCCTTGATCCCACGAACGACAGCCCCCTTCAAACTTTTATAGTAATGACGCATCCCTTCCCCATTGAAATGCACCCCATCCCGGAGCAAGGTAGCAGCGTGACGGTAAAATCGGCGGTGCTTCCAAAACATTACCCGCGGAGAAGTGTCGCCAAGGACAACGTCCAAAAATTCATTAAGCCTGTCGACCTTGAGATTGTACCTGTGCACGGCTTCTGCAGGAAGCCACACCCAAGAATCCCTACCATTGATCCTTCTGCGTATACCCGTTCGAAGGCGTGTCCGGTGAAAAGCCTGACTGACAAAAATCCGAGATTCGCGGAGGTAGGTGCAGAATTCATCAACCCGATTACCTACAGAAAGAGGGTCGGCGTTAGGGTGACTTAAATCGTTACCACCTACCTGAAGAATGACAATGTGTGGCTGAAAAGTATCCACCAGGTGCATATCCCGTGCCATCATTTTTCCAAGCGTGTTGCCGCTGACACCATGAATGCGCAAGCCCACCTGATGTACCCCAGGCGACAGACAGAACTTACCCGCGAAATTGGTGGTGAAGTCGGCATCAGCGTCCAGGAAGGTCGCGAGATGACGACTGAAGCTGTGGCCCCAGATGAGGACACGAACAGGGGGTGAATTCTGAGAATGAGCCACGGTAGCTGAAAATAACTCAATGTATGAACGAGAAAAACGAAGAAAAGGAGAATAAAATAAACGAATAATACGGTAAAACGAAAGCGCAGCATACAACGAACGCGTAGAGGCGAAAACCGACGGAAAACCAAGATAGAACAGAGAAAAAAGAGTAACGAAACGATGGCGGGACCTGATTCCCGACTTGTTCCCACGAAGCTCCGAATGAAAATGCAGCTATACGTACTGCATTCCCCCACACCTTAATAAATCTCTTTGTCTGTCCGATGGTCATTGGCCGAATTTGGAACCATGTGTTTCCGATTATTGAGAAACCCTTATCACATTGTCCCTTGTTTGACCTGGCTTGGGATTTAGCTGTCTATACAAATTAGGGTCTTTCCAGACGTGCCGCAGCTCTAACATGTGCCTCCATGACTGATGGTGACTTGTAAGAGATGTCTAAGTACCGTTAGGCACAAACTTATTTACACAGCCATGCTTGGCTATGTAAATCCCCTTGTTTGCACTTGTTTCACAAAATATGAGTCATCAGTTGGATGGAAATTCTATGGAGATCATGATGCCTTTGTTGTAATTCCATGTCCTCCTTTTGAGTCTATATTATAAGTTATGGGGCTTTCAGTGGTGTGATGTGGTGTGATATAAGGTGAAGTGAGATCAATATTAGGCGAGGCCTTCGGCCTCGCCTAATATTGATCTTGCTGAGCCTTATATCACACCATATCCGCCCACTGAAAGCCCCATAACGTATTTATTATGTCAGTCCTTTGAAAGAGACACAACCATAAGTGTACCCAGATTCCTAGCGCAAAAGTTCTGTTATCACTATCAGGGAATTTCCCGGTTTTATGTGATGTGAAGGTCACACTAGTAGCAGGTGCTGAAACAATGGAGTTTTCGTCTCAATAAACCGGAATTTATATTAACAATTCACAATTTTAATTCAGTGTTAAGTACTGGAAAAATAAAACAACTGGAGCAAATGGATTAACAATTCTTTCAAGAAGGTAAGTGGGAACAGTTTCATTCATTACTTGTTGTTAATGGTGATATTAATGTTTCCGACTCGGCAGTTCGCAAACACAGGCATATTTCCAGTAAGTTTATGCATGTCATTTCTTGGTTAGCCACACGAGTTTCAGAACCTTTAAAGGGCATGAATATATTATTTTTTATTTATTGGTGTTTAAGGTCACATACTTATGCATAATGGCTGATCATGACCGTGACAGTTTTATGGGTGGAGGAAGCCGGAGTACCTGGAGAGAACCACCGGGCAACGACGAGCAGCTGTTAGCTCCCCAACATCGTAACTCTGAACTCTGCACCGCAGCACAGTCAGTGTTCGATTGGTTGAAGACATGATCACTATCGACGTGCAGTACGCCTTAGTACACAGCGTCATCGTGCCCCCTGCAGGCAATCAGGGTAAAGTGCCTTGCCCAAGGACACAATGCGGGAGCGCGAATCGGTTGCTGAAATGGTCACCCATCCAACTACTAACCACGCTCGACGTTGCTTAACTTAGGTGATCTGGCGAGAACCGGTTACATCGACGCCACCGTGCCCCAGAGGGCATGAATAACTGTTCAATGTCAAATCCCCGATTTTAACTCTGAAATATTTGCATGAACTGAGAAGGGCAGATTATTCGGGTAAGGATTCTCGCTTGAGTTCGCCTCAGACAGTGCCAGTTGGCTTCTGTACACATCGTTTTAGTCGTTTATTTATTGTATTTATTTACATTTGATTATTAAAATTTCTCAAAGACTGGAAAAAAACATATTATATACTCTCCCAAAAAAGAAAGTGTGCATGCTAAAAAATAACACTAAAAAAAGATATATATCATTTTCATTCATGGAAATTTTATTCAATCACAGATGAGTCAATTTGTGATCAACACGAGAAATTTCATTACGCTACGACGAATACTCTTGGTGCCATGGAGAGTCAAAGACACTAAGGGTCAAACACAAAAGTCACACACTCAATATCTGGTATGACCTCCGTCTGCATCGACTACTGCTGTGCATCTACGCCTCATGGAAGCGAACAAGTTAGCATGGAAGTGTTGTGGGATGTTGTTCCATATTCTGATAAGCTGTCTTTGGAGTTCCACAAGCGTTGACGGTGCATGGGGACGCCGGCGTAGCTGACGTTTCATTTCGTCCCATACGTGCTCAATGGGTGAGATATCGGGCGAATTTGTGGGCCAGGGAAGACCATCCACTTGTTGTTGCTGCAGATACTGTTGAACAACACAAGCTGCGTGGGGTCGGGCGTTGTCCTGCTGTAGAATGACGCCGGGCCGTGACGTTGCAGAAATGGGACAACAACAGGTGTAAGCACTTCATCACGATATCTGGCTGCATTGAGATTGCCATCAATAATTACCAGCTCAGTTCTGTTACGGGCAGTGATGCCACCCCACACCATGAGAGACCCACCCCCATAACGGTTTCGCTCCACGACACATGGATCTGCGCAGCGTTCGTTTCGACGTCTGTACACTCTCTGGCGGCCATGTGATGATGAAAGATGGAAACGACATTCATCTGTGAATAAAACACGTCGCCACCAGTGTAAGGGATGCCTGACATGTTGTCTACACCACTGCAGTCGAGCACGACGATGACGTAACGTCAAAATCGGACGAATTGCAGGTCTTCGAGGACGTAAGCCGTATTCTCTCAGCCGGTTGATTACTGTTTGAGGATGTATCCATCTCAGATTAGGGATGTTCCTGGCTGTCGTTGCCATTTGTTGCCTGTCTCGGAGATGGACGACACGGATATACCGATCATGTGCAGGGGTGGTAACTCGGGGTCTCCCGGAGCGGGGTCGGTGTCGATGGACTAGCCTGTCCACAGTGTTACGGTGGCAGTTCAAATGCTGGGCAACCTCTCTGTGTGTTCTGCCAGCTCTAATCATACCCAGGGCAAGGAGACGTTGATTCTCCTCCCCAATAAATAAATAAACCCGCTCCCTGTGGAACCCGGGAAGTGAAGCAGTCCTTCTTTATTGTGCAAATTATCTTAGTGTTGCATTATCAGTTTTCATTATCATGCTTCAGACCTGCACAAAATGAAATTCAAGGCAATGGGTTACCCCATTTTTTTAATAGGATGTGCTGATATCATGACAATAATGGACAATTGTTTGTAAATCCTGGAAATGTTTTGACCAATTGTTGGAGATTTTGACCAATGGTTAGAGACATTTTGACAAACTTTTATGCACATTTCACAAAGTTCTGGGGGATCTTTTCACCTAAACTCTCAGGGAAACGTTTTAGTTTGGGAATGTTTTGACATCATAAATGCCACTCCAGAAGGATGCAGATGAGCCGCACAGGCTGTAGAGTCCAAGCAAGAACCTGTTTTCCTTTGAATTTCATTCCATTTCTGCAAATTATAGCTGCATATCAAACACTGTAAATTTGGCAGCTTCCATTTTCATCAACTTCATATTGAAAACAACTTTCGTCCGGCCATTTTCGTAATGTATTGGATACTGACAGACTTGATGACTTGCTGTTTGTCTTTGGAGTTTCTTGAACATAAAAAAAGTTGTAAAAAATCTTTAATGAAATTTTCTACATCAATTTCCCAAATAAATGTTTCGAGTTTGTTTTTGTACACACTTGAGTGCAACAACAGTTTATACTATTTTGTAACTCGAACATGTGGAGATGATGTTTGACACTGCAATGGAAGGAAGTATTTTTGTTTGTTGGTAATGAGTGTTGAAACAAGAAATGATACTAGAGTAATGCGTGCCTCCACCCTCCCCCCTCCCCTAAAAAAAAATCCCAAAACAAAAACACTAAAGGGGTTTGACTTCAATGATTGTGTAAAGTTTGGTGATTGTAGCTAGAAGTCACAGAGTTATGGCAGAGAACCCTCAACAAAAGTGCTAAAGTATGACCTTGAACATGACCATGCAAGTATTCTAATGTATTATATACTAAACACCTTCTGACTATCCTTTACATTTGTCTAAATTTTGATAATTGTATTTTCATTTGTTTGAGTTATGGCAGAGACACGATTAAGATGTGACCTTAAAACGTGACCCTGACCTTGGGTTATGGACCCAGACGTAGTGTTACACCCCCCCCCCCCCCCCCCATTGTCCTTCATAATTATGTGAAGTATGATTGATGCCCCATAAGTTCTCAGTTCTGAGACATCGTTTGTGACCTTGAACAAATGGAAGTCAACTATAACATTGACTTCGAAGACATGCAAGTAACTATTTTATGCAACACACCTTCTGACTGCCCTTAACATTTGTATGGAGTTTAATTGTAGTTTGATTTGTTTCCGAGTTATGGCCATCATATGAATAATGACCGATTTTAAGTGTGACCTTGAAATGTGACCATGATCTTGTAAGTTATGAAGCTAGTTATGGTGTGTAACACATCCCCCCATTGCCCTTTATAATTGTGTAAAGTTTGTTGATAACCGATGATAGCAGACTGAATACTTTTGGAGTTAATGCATGAGACATGATTTCTGCTCTTGAACACATGGAGGTAAAGTATAGCCTTGACCTTGAAGATGTGCAGGCAACTATTATATGTGACACATCTTCTGAAGACCTTGACATTTGTATGAGGATTGATTATCATAGTTTGATTTGTTTCTGAGTTATGGTTGAGACACAAATATTGACCCATTTTAAGTGTGACCTTGAAGTTACAGACCAAGCTCTAGGGTAGGACACTAATCCCCCATTGTTCTTTATAACTGGGTGAAGTTTGAGGATTGTAGCCCTAATAGCTTCTGAGGTAAACCGGAGACATGATTTGTGACTTTGAACATGAAGAGGTCAAGTCAAATAAGACCTTGAACTTGAAGATATATAATTATCCTTTACATTCGCATGAGGTTTGGTAATTGTAGTTTGATTCATTTCTGAGTTATGGTGGAGACAAATATTAAGTGTGACCTTGAAATGTGATCTGATCTTACAGACCCAGCTATGGTGTGTGGCACATCCTCCCATTATTCTTTTTAATTGTGTGAAGTTTGATGATTGTAGCCCAAATAGCTTTTCAGTTACTGGCTTGGACACACCTCCACACATCCTCAGTTTTATTGGACCCATGTTGTGGGGACTTATGCTCCCAAATAAAATTTTGGGGGAGCATAGAGTCGCTGCGTTGTCCATCCGTCTGTCTGAACTTAAGTGGATGGATTTCAATGAAATTTGGTTTAAGGGATCCTTCTGACAAGCTGCTCCTGCTATAAAAAAGGTTGCCTGCATATTTTTACGGTTATTGCATTTCAAAGACATGCCAAATGATTTCCCATAGCGGGGGAATCACAGTTTTACAAATCTGCTTGTTAATGAAGTTGACTGTCAAGGAGCATCCATCAGGCACCCTTCAATCATTCATTGTCATTTATTTCACATGTAAACCAGGTTGTAGTACATATGGTGCAATAAGAAAGACACTTGGTCTGTGGTGTCCCTGCCCACAGAGCAAAACATGCACTTTCTCACTTAATGTATGATATTTGGCATTAGTAAGCACAACTTCCGAACCTAAGGCGTGGCATATTGCCCAAGGAAAAAGGCATCGCACCACCTCTGATGCTCTTGAAGAGAGAAACTGTCATAATTTTCATGAGCTAGTGCTGCAGATATTGTCCACAGATATGGGATTTTTGGTTTGGTCACATGTAAATTTTTCAGAGGTTATATTCACCCACCACACATGAACTGAGTTTTATAGATTTATTGTTTATTGGCATTTAAGGTCACTTGCAGCATCTATGGCTATACTGCGACCACCACAGAAGTTTAAATTTAAGACAAGCCAATCATCTATACTTGACTTGTATTGCTCATGTAAGAGGACTCTTACATCAAGCCTTGATATTCAGGTCCTATACCGCAATGAATAGGTACTGCTTCCCTTCCCGGGATTCCCATGGGAGGGGTTTTCCAAAAAGTTTTGCCCCCTCTCCAGCCCACCTCTATCTTATCCCATTTTGGCTGTAACTCATACCCTACCGCTGAGGCTCACAAATAATGGGAATTAATGAGTGCATGAGTCACTATCTGCCAGCTGACCTAAGTTGGGGGGGGGGGGGGGGCATAAAAATTAATTTATTTATATTGTATTATTTTTGCACTGGCAGTGTAACAGAGTTTTCTTAAATCACTCTATTTTTCTCTTGTTTAACTATAAATTTAACCAATTATATCTTGTTTAACAGAGCTCACCAAGCACTGTCAAACCAGGTATATTTGGTTAAATATCAAACTGCATTATAGGAAATATTTGTTGCTGAAAACTTTGCCATTTTGACATCAGGGTGCAGAAGGTTAAGATTATAGCTTAAACTTCACACATGACAGTGAATGCTTGGTTATTTTTTTATACCATTCACTAAATCAATATTCCACTGAAGCTGCCAGTCACAGGCATTGGGGATTACTACAATGCACCTTTATATCAAATCTTTGAATGGCAGGGCTGGTAAATTTTTGACAGATACTGCAGTACTGGACTGATGAAGCATAAATGAATTAAAATCAAAGTAAGGACCAAAAAATCTTGAAAAACTGACAAATTAAGGACTGTAATTCAGGTGAAAAAAAAATGCAGGCAACCTTTTTGTAAAGTGCCCCAGCACCTTGTCACAAAGATCCATTATACCAAAGTTCATTGAAATCCATCCACTCACTGTAGAGATAATCGCTGCAGATGTATTCCAGTATACTGCTCAGCCATTCTCTTTGAGAGTGGTAGTATAAAAAGGTAACCTGTAGGTGAACGAAACTAGTTTGCCCAATTTGTGCAGGTCTGTGGTAACAAATGTGCTACTTGGAAAATTTTTATCTTTCAAAAATTTGGCACCAGAACATAAATAAATGAAAGTGTCAGTGACACTGTAGCTCAACTTGACAAACTTGAACTTGGTAAGTTATAAGTGAAATGGCAAAATTGAAGATCATTGGTACCCATGTTAATTGGTGAAATTTCAACATAACAGCATTGTGTGTGCACAATGTCAAGAGTAATCCATGCATTTTTAAATGTGAACTGTAAGACTGGCTAAAGGAAGAATGTTGATACACAAATGCAGTAAGTTCAGAGGTTATTGTAAATGGCAACTTTTTTTTACAGAAATGAATGCTAATCAATAGCTCTTATCTAAAGGTCTCGCCTAATGAGCACACCAGGTTAAAAAACAATCCTATGATAAATGTGGCCTGTAGGCCATGTCAAAGAAGAATGTCGATGCATAAATGCAATAAATTCAAAGATTGTTTCTAACAGCAACAGTTTTTGATGGAAATAAAAAGAAAGTTGATAGCTTCTATCTTTGTAACCCTGCATAAGCATACAAAGTTTCAAAACAACCTGATAATGAATGCGGCCTCTGAGGCATGCCAAAGGAAGATGTTAATGCACAATTACACTAACTTTGAAGGTCATTACTTGTGGTAATGTTTTTTTCTCTCTTTTTTTATGGAAATTCATAAATAAATATACCCTGCAGAGAGTGCAAAAGGGATAAGTTGCTGCACAAATGCAGTAAGTTCAAAGGCTGGTGATAACAACAATAATTTTTTTACGGAAATGAACACATGCACAGTTGTTGTATCTAGAGGTCACTCTGAACACACATACCAAGTTTCAAAGTAATCCAATCATAAATGTGCCCTGAAGGGTGTGCCAAAGGGAAATATTGAAGCCTGACTAAACTAAGTTCACAGGTCGTTGCCAGCAACAACATTTTTTGACAGAAATGGAAGAAAATTGCTAACTACCATATAGATATCACCCCACACAAGCACACCAAGTGATCCATTCATAAATGTGCCCTGCAGGGTGTGTCAAAGGGAAATATTGATGCATAATTGCACTAAGTGTTTACTAAGTTCATCAGAATTGGAACATCACAAGTTTCTCTGGGGTGAAGTTTGAAATTTTTGTTGACTCGAATATGTCTCCCCCCCCCCCCCCCCCCTCCAATCATTGCCCATTCCCCTGCCCTGTCTGGGGTAAAGGGTAATTCACCTGTTTTTACATTTTCATATTAAGCAATCTGAGGTCTTCACAAAATAAAACAAGAGGCCCCAGGGGGCCTGAGGGCCCTCACCTGACATGGTAGTCTAAATATCAAACCAGGGACTTGACTTGAATAAGCTGCATACGCCCCCTCCCAAGAAAAGCATATACCAACTAGATGAAGCGATTGTGCCCACACAATACACAGGATTTTCCTTCTATTTTCAGTTCCTGCACTTTTACGTCCCAAATTGAGATAAACGCAAAAAAAACATATTTTGTTCCCAAACAAAATACTTTCAGCCTAAAGTCCCTCCCGAACCCCAAATTTTTGGTGTAAAAAAAAAAAAATTTTTTTGTCTTAACCCTTTACCCAACGCAGACGATATGAAAAGTTATTATTTTAAAAATTATTTTTTTAAATTTTTCAAAAAATTTCAACAAAACCATATCATGTGCCCCCTCGTTGGAACGAGCTCGACGACCTCGTTCCAATGAGGGGTCACACGATATGGTTTTGTTGAAATTTTTTGAAATATATTTTTTGTAACTGCTGAATTTCCATATTACGCGGGCAGATGCGGGCGATTCGTTGGGTAAAGGGTTAAAATTGACAGAAACGCATAAAAAACAAAAACAAAAAATTACGGATTATGGTCTAAAATTTTCGAAGTCCCACACGGACACAAATTTTCGGTGTAAAAAAAAATAATTTTTTTCTCTTAAAATTGACCGAAACACAGAAAAAACAAAAAAAAATTTTTGGGGGATTTTCGTCCAAAATTTTCGAAGTCCGCAACGGGACCCCAAATTTTCGGCCTAAATATGAACCCAGGGACTTGGCTTCAACAAACTTGAATCTCACCTCCCTGAGGATGCTGCATACCAAATATCAAAAGATTCTTATTGCTAGATCTGAAGAAGAAGATTTTTAAAAAATACTGCACTAATTTAAACATTTGGGCTCCCATAGAGAGCCCAAATATCGACCCAGGCAATTGATTTCAATAAACATGTGAAGCAATCTTCCAAAGATGTTATATGTGAAATTTGAAAGCTTTTTGAGCAGTGGTTTGGGAGAAAAGTGGTCTTATGTTTTTCCCATTACCCACAGTGTTACAAAATGCTGACTCAGCACTTTTTCAAAGTCCCCAAAAAGTACCCCATGATAAAACCGATGGCAATTTTTTTTTACCATTCCATTCTGTTGGTCCTAAGGAAGCTTCACAACAAATAAGAATTCCCAGTGCCGTGTAGTTTTGGAGATATGCCTGTTTTAATTTTTTTCTATTTTTAGCTCCTGTGGTTCCCACGGGGCTATGGGGAAAAAAATTTCTGCATAAATTAGGTACTTATGACCCAATAAGCACTCACATAAAATGTGGTTCAAATCGGCCTCGCGGTTTGGAAAATAGAAATTTGGGGCGGGGCCAAAATTTTTGCCCCTCCTTTAACATCGTCAAATATAGCCCCTCGAACTTCTCTTGAACAAACTTGAGTCTACACCTCAAAAGGAAGCTGCATACCAAATATCAAGTCTCTGCTATTGCTGGTTCTTGAGAAGAAGATTTTTTAAGAATTGGAGCATTTTTGCCCCATCCCTCTGCTCAATAAGAGCCGAAACCTAATTTGACAAAAAATCAAAATGTCCTTATATAACCCCTACTCACATGAAATTTCATTAATATGCGTCCAGTGGTTTGGGAGAAAAAGGCCCAAACACCACCTTCACGACGGACGACGGATGCCGGACGACGGACGAAAAGTGATCAGAATAGCTCACCCTGACTTTCAGTCAGGTGAGCTAAAAAATGGTAGCATCCCTTTTATTCATAAGATAACATCAGGGCTGCAAGGCTGCTGTAGAAGATTCTCCTCGCCATTTACAATGGTACTGTCCATTCATTGACTGGTTATCTTGATTGATAACGATTGACGATAGGTGGCACCAAGGAAAAGGACATTTTGAGGATCATGACAGCTATAAACAGCAAGGATTCTCATTGTTTAAAAATAAAATGATGTTATCTGCTCCTGTCACATGCACAACACAATTGATGATCAACATGGGTGCAAAGTTTGAACAATAAAGCAAGTAAAATGTTGGAGTTGGCGACACAATAGTGTAATGTTTCAAGTACCAAAAGGGGGCATAACTCTGAAAATACAAAACAGTGTTACCTGCTCGTCACATGCACAACGGCAATTGGTGATCAACATATGTGCAAAGTTTGAACAATATAGCATGTAAAATGTTGACGGAGATGGCGAAACAATACTGTAATGTTTTAAGTACTAAAGGGGGCATAACTCTGGAAATACAACATGGAGTTTCCTGCTCTTGTCACATGCACAACAGCAATTGGTGATCAGCATGTGTGCAAAGTTTGAACAATATAGCATGTAAAATGTTGAAGGAGTTGGTGACACAATACTGTAATGTTTTAAGTACTAAAAGGATGTACAACTCTAGAAATACAAAACAGAGTTACCTGCTCTTGTCACATGCACAATGGCAATTGGTGATCAAGATGTGTGCAAAGTTTGAACAATATAGCATGTAAAATGTTGAAGGAGAAGGCGACACAATTCTGTAATGTTTTAAGTACTAAAGGGGGGCATAACTCTGGAAATACAACATGGAGTTTCCTGCTCTTGTCACATGCACAACAGCAATTGGTGATCAGCATGTGTGCAGAGTTTGAACCATATAGCATGTAAAAAGTTGGAGTTGGCAACACAATAGTGTAATGTTTCAAGTACCAAAAGGGGGCATAACTCTGGAAATACAAAACAGTGTTACCTGCTCTTGTCACATGCACAACGGCAATTGGTGATCACCATGTGGGAAAAGTTTGAACAATATAGCATGTAAAATGTTGGAGTTGGCAACACAATAGTGTAATGTTTCAAGTACCAAAAGGGGGCATAACTCTGGAAATACAAAACAGTGTTACCTGCTCTTGTCACATACACAACGGCAATTGGTGATCACCATGTGGGCAAAGTTTGAACAATATAGCATGTAAAATGTTGAAGGAGCAGGCGACACAATACTGTAACGTTTTAAGTACTAAAAGGGTGGCATAACTCTGGAAATACAAATGGAGTTACCTGCACTTGTCACATGCACAACGACAATTACTGATCAGTATGTGTGCAAAGTTTGAACAATGCAGCATGTAAACCTTTGGAGGAGTAGACGGCACAAAAATTGTTTACAGACAGACAGACAGACAGAGACAGACGGGCGTATAAAAGGGGGGGGGGGGGGGGAAGGGTTTTTTTCTCTCTTCACTCCTAAGAATTTAAAATCAAAAGTTAATTCTCATATTCATGTCTTTTTGCCTTTTCACCAGCTGTACATTCACCTGACTTTTTTTTCTGTCCTTCTCACTCCAAGAAATTTAAAATCAAAAATTAATTCTTATATTCGTAAGTGCTTTTGCCTTTTCACCAGCTGTACACTTATGTGGATCAACAAGATCAGCTTAGGCCTATTAAAATGTGTTTCTCAGGAAATTTTCTCTCAATTTTTTCATGAAGATGAGTGAAGAAGGCTTTTTATTTTTTTTTACTTTTTTGCTAATCCACAGTCCTGAAAATAGTTGGAATTAGAAATTTACCTACTTACACTATTACTGGTATGTGGAAAAAACTTTTTTTCAGCAGTGAAAATTTCCCACAGTGTAGTTGCAAATTTAGCCAACATTTTTTTCAGCAGTGAAAATTTTTCACAGTGTAGTTGCAAATTTAACCAACTATATCTTGTTTGACAGAGCTCAGCGAGCTCTGTCAAACAAGATATAGTTCGTCAAATTTCAATCCTACAAGTGCAAAATAGTGAAGAGATTTTCAGGCAATAAAAATGGAGTGATGAGGCATCTGTTCAATGATGAGGGAGGTGCTTGAGAACCCAGCATTTTATTTTTTTAATAGCCTAATTATGTTGCCCACACTAGGGGATTTTTGTGCCAGGTATTGGTTTCCAGTTCCTATTACACCAGTAAAGACGAATTTTAAGAAAGTAAACAATTTTTTTCGTTCATCGTCTAAAGCAGAGCTTATAACCCTTTACTGGCATGTGTTTGACTAGCTCCTTCCAGCAAGATGTGGTAAGCTTTGCATTTGAAGTGAAAAATGGAAAAAAAATGTATTGCTACTATCAGCTTCAATTTGTGTTAGAGAAGGCTTAACCCACTTCATTGTGGGGGCACAGTGGAGCTGTATACTAAGGCATACCGCATGTTGATGATGCACTTGTCTTCAAGCAACGCTAACCCTGCTTGTGTAGTTAGTACGTTGGGGAGATGCTCGCCATTGCTCACTGTTCTCTGCGGCTTCCTCCACCCATAAAACTGACACATGTTGACCCTGCCTATCAAAAGTGTTGTTAAATCCCAATAATAACCCCCTTCACACTGAGGTCAAAATGTAAAATTCTTACAAAATTTTCCCATAATGCAGCTGGGAATTTAACCAATTCAATCTTGTTTGACAGAGCTCATTGATCTTCGTCAAACAAAACTGAATCCATTAAATTTCTAGTATTTTGGGAAAAATCACTGCTTGAAATTTTGATATACATGCACAAAGTATTTGCAGTAACAAATGCTGATGTTGCTCTTTGGATATTCATGACGATGGAGGTAGATTCAGATACACTTTTTTAATAGCATTGTGAGTTTTTCTTCTCATTTGAGAAGAAACATTGTAATGTGGCATTACTACACATTTCTGAAGCTCACATCTTTTCACAGCCAGCTGAATAAACTAGACCGATCAGTCAGCACTGCTTACTTAATTCCCGACTGTCAAAACTTCCACCTGTCATACATATTGGCATAGCATTCAAAAACAAATCTGGAAAAGGGTAAAAAAAAAAAGACAAATATCAAATTTAACCTACATATTTTGTAGGTTTGAAAGGAAGGTAAAAAGTCAATTGACTAAGAATAGTCGTTTCCAGAGATATTGGAGGGAAACAAACAGTTCTCAAAGTTTCTGTCTTTCTTGACTTGCAAGGCCAATTTTGGCCAAAAAAGCTGACAAAGGTCAGAATGTGTTAAAAATTGAACATGACCTTGATATTGTTTAGTTTTAACCCTTTACCTAACGTAATGGCCAAAACCGGCCAGTGCTATTCTCAAAAATCGCCAATTAATTTTCATTATTTTTTTCATTTTTTGTCTCAAAAACATAGGTTATGACCCCTCGTTGGAACGAGCTCGTTCCAATGAGGGGTCATAACCTATGTTTTTGAGACAAAAAATTAGTTATTCAAGAATTATTTTTGCAAGTGTCGTCTGCTTCTCAGGTTAGGTAAAGGGTTAAAATGCATGCCCAAAATAGATTTCAAATAGTTCTTCAAAAATTGTTGGATGGAAACAAGTCCATCTTGGATGAAAAGTTAAAAAATTTATAGTAATTTATATATTTTTTATACTTACCAATGACCCAGACTTAGCTGGTGCTAACTCTAACAAAACCAGGGCCAAACACAAATTTTGCCCCCCAATCCCCAAAATTTGCATCCAAAACCAAAAGAAATCATGTCCTATAGGACCTCCATACTTCGCCCCTACTGCACATACGCAGTGTCAAGGACGTTCCGAAATTGGCGCCAATTATCATTCTTACTGGCAGTGCCTGGTCAGTGCTATGTACTCAGCGGGGAGGCAAGAGTTCCCAACTCCTGGGAGGGCCATCCCCGTCAGGGTCATTGGTAAGTATAAAAAATATATAAATTACTATAAATTTTTTAACATTTTTATACTGTACCAATGACCCAGACTTAGCTGAATAGTAAAAAGGCTGGAGGGCCTAGGACATAGAGGAAAATCCAATAAGCTCAACTATATAATATAGAGGCAACCCCTTAAGGAGAAAAGGAGTATTAGGCTTTACATGTATCTTTCTTATTTAATATTAAATTAGAAAGATACAATACCCTTTATAATTGAGCACAATAACATTCATGTTCTCTATTAACATCCAGTATAACCCTTATACTAATTATTTTTAAAGTAAGCCAATAATTAAAGTTAGTCCAGAGAATTGAGACTCTTTATAATCTTTTAAAAGTGTCCGAGTATTGTATATTAAAGCCCATTTGACACTTGACATATACAAATGCTTCACACCGAGCTACACTTTAAAAATATGACATGAATGAATTTTAACATTAATATTACACTTTAAAACCATCCCGGAAACGACTCAGAAATACTGACTTTGGAGGAGGCATTCCCTTGCTTTTCACTATAAAGCAGGTGACCTAAGGGAACACCCTCCCCCCCCCCCCCCCCTTTCCCCTTGCCCTGGGTCAAATAGCCCAGAGCGAAGAGGGCAGCCGGACGGAGTCACTGCCGGAACAGAAAGCCTGCATAACTATAGTTGCAACTGTTTAGTGGACGACATTCTGAGCAACAGATAACGGACCTAAACAAAGCAGGTCTCCAGAAATGGACTCAATATTTCTGAGATAAAAATTCGTGAATGTGGATGGCTGAGACCAATAAGCAGCCTTCATTAAATCTGTAATAGCAATACTATTAGCATAAGCCCAAGAAGTAGCAAGAGCTCTTACTTCATGAGCGGAAATCTTAAGCACAGACTGCTGAGAAGAAGATAAACTCTCATAAGCAGTACGGATAGTTAATTGAATCCATCTAGCAATAGAATGGACCGAAATGTCCCTTCTATTAGGCATCAAAGACAGAAAGAAACGTTTCCGTCCCTTTCTGAAAAACTGAGATCTCTGTTTATAGATACGTAACGCTCTAACAGGACAGAGTAAAGGCCTACGCCCGTCTGAAGACGGAAGAGCCTTAATAACAATAGGTTCCGGATATTTATTAGGAGCCTGATTCTTAGCTAAAAAACCCACATTAGTAGTGAAGGTGATAGTGTTCCCGACACTACGATAGTGAGAATCATCCACCGACAGTGCATGAAGCTCACTGACTCTTCTAGCAGAAGAGAAAGCTAAGAGAAAAACTGTCTTATAAGATAAGAATTTGAAATCTACTGTCCCAAGAGGTTCAAAAGGCTTTTCCTTCAATTTAAGAAGAACCCAAGCTAAATTCCATTTAGGAATTAACCTAAGAGTTCTGGGTCTATTTATCGATAAGTTTCTAACCAACTTAGATAAAGAGACATTAGATCCAATTTGTAAACTATCATGATGTGCATAGGTATCAGATAACATAGACCTATAACCCTTAATAGTAACAGGCTGCAGTTTGATTTCGTCAAACAAGTATACTAGAAAGTTTGCAATGTCTGGTATAGAGGGATCGAAAATATCTACATAATGATCCCTACACCAACGACGAAAAACCTTCCACTTAGCGGCATAGTTTAGCGAAGAGGAGGTCCTCCTACAGTTAGAAATCGCGTCCACTGCTCGTCCTGTAAAGTGCTTGCCATGCAAGAAGGACCGCACAATGGAAAAACGTGAAGGTTGAGACCTTGCGGGTTGTGATGGAGTTGACGCGATTTCCCCTGCGAAAGAAGATCCTCCCGTGGAGGAAGCTTTCGCGGTAGGTCCCACAACAGACACCTGAGTAGATTTATCCACGGTCTCTGTGGAGACAGAGATGCTACCAACAGAATCTTGCATTGAGATTGTTTTATCTTTAGCAATACTTGCTGAATTAACGGCGCTGGAGGATACGCATATCCTATCATTCCGTCCCAAGGGATCGACAGAGCGTCTACTGCAAATGCTCTTGGATCCGGACACGGAGACACATACATCTGCAACTGATTGTTGAGATGCGTCGCAAATAAGTCTATCATTGGCCGTTCCCATTGGTAGCAAATCTGATTGAATACTTGTTTGTTGAGAGTCCACTCCGACGGCAACAAGCGACCCTTTCATGAAAGGGAGTCTGCTAGCACATTCAGACGACCCGGTATGTGACGGACCGAAAGAAGAACCTAATGTTCTAGCGCAAACAGAAGGATTCTTTCCGTTAGATTGAACAACGGAACTGAATGAGTGCCTCCCTGATTCCGTATATACGCCACTACTGTCGTATTGTCGGATAGGATTTGGACATGAGCATTGTGAATAATGTCCATCCAATGACGTAACGCAAGCCAAATTGACATCATTTCCTTGATGTTTATGTGCTTGCCCAGGAATTGCGGATCCCAAAGACCCTGGCATCTCGAATCCGTTGGGATCAATGATGCACCCCAACCTGTTTGACTGGCATCCGTCATAATGGTAAAACTCGGATCCGGCAACTGCAGCGGAACTCCCTGAGTTAACCACTGAATGTTTGCCCAAGTCTGAATCTCTTGTTTCACTTGATCTGACAAGAGAACGTCTATGTCGAGCGAATGAATTTTCACACTCCAATTCTGAGTCAAGAAAATTTGGAGAGGACGCGTGCGTAACCGCCCCATCGGAATGAGATCCGCAGCGGCTCCGCACAGACCTATCAGTCTCATAAATTCTCTCGCTGTGACCTTGTCTGCGTGCAGACAATAGCGAGCGTAACAACTGACTAATTTCGCTCTGGTTAACGGCAGACGAACGAGATTGTTGTGCGTCTCGAAGCTCATTCCCAGATGTGTGAATGACTTGGACGGCACCAGATCCGACTTCTCCTCGTTTACTATAAAACCGAGACGTCGGAGCAATAGAAGTAGATTCTGAACATCGTTCTGAAGCGTTAACTTGTTGCCGTACCTCTGAAGAATGTCGTACAGGTAGGCCGACGTTACCGCAGACGAATGAGCTCGGAAATAGATCATTACCGAGTTCATTACCTGAGTGAAAGCCCAGGGTGCTAGATTCAATCCGAAGCACATCGCCCGGAATTGATACACCACTCCTAGGACTGCGAAGCGTAGATACTTTCTGAATGTCGGATGTACCATGACGTGAAAGTACGCATCTTTGAGATCTATGTTTGTTGCATAATCGTTCACCCGAATACTCGCTCTGACCGACCGAATCGTCTCCATATAAAACTTCGGAGCGACGATCAGCTTGTTTATCCAGCTCAAATCTATGACTGGACGGAACGAGCCGTCTGGTTTCGGAACCAGAAACAGATGGCTGTAGAATCCCGGAGTCTCCTGGTTTTCTACGACCTCTACCACGTTCTTCATTAAAAGAGACTGCACCTCTGATAATAGAGCGTCTCTTTTCTGCGGATTTGACGGAAGTTGAGTCCACTTTGGACTTCGAGTTAATGGAGGCTTTCGTTTGAAGGATATCTTTAGACCTTCCGAAGTCACTCCTCTCACCCAAGGGTCGTCCGTAATCGACGCCCATTCTTGTGGAAAGCTCGACAACCTTCCGCCAACCGGTACGCGATAGAGGTTTAAGCCATCACCTCCTGGACCTGCGAGGCCTGCGGTAGGAGAAACCACGTCCTCCACGACCCGCACCTCGTCCCGTCAACCTCGGGGCGTCCGACCGGTTGTCCCGGCCCGAAGGACGTCCCGAACGTGAGTCGCTACCTTGACGGTCTCTCGAATAAGACCAAGAGGACGCACGGGAACCTCTATAGGAACCTCTCTTGGGCGCATTAGACCCAGAAGTGCCTGTCTTATTCTTGTCTGCCGTATCCGACTTCTTAGAAGCAGATTTGAACAACAGAGAATCCGAAGCTTTCTTTGTAATTTTATCATAAATAGCAGAAAGCTTGCCGTCAAAGAGAAGTTCTCCGGAGACCGAAGCGACTCTGAGAGAGTTCTTCACCTTAGTATCCACGAGTGTGGATGTAGCTAGGGCTGCGTCACGTCTAACCAACTCCAGGTTTGCCACTGAAAGGGCGGAGTTACACGTGGAATAAGCTACTGCCCTTGAAAGAAGTCTTAAAAAGGATTGTATATCCTGAAATTCTTTCCCTTGAAGGCGCAGTGATAATGCCTTAGTAAGGTGATCTGCGAAAGATAAGGCATCTAAACTGGCTCTGTTAGACGAAATAGCTGTTTCCAACACCGCAGTTGGAATAGAAGCCGACGACGGTAATGATAGCTCTAAGTCTTCCGCCTCGTCGTCCATACGCAGAGGAACTCTCGGAATACCCTGTCCTGCCGTGTTGAATTTATTCCTTGCATTAATGAAAGGCAGGTTGAGAGTATTGGCGGACAAGAAACCTGCTTTCCCCGTTTTGGAAGCAAGTTTAAATATAGCGTCGTTCAATAATTCAAATGTTCTTGCAACATTATTGGACTGCGACGGAAACTCGGGAGCGATGTCCCTGAACCGCTCAAAAAATTCAGAGTCCAATGACGCTATAATTCTCTTGTCCGGAACCGCAGCAGTCTGGCCCGACGGAACAACTTGAGGGAGAAAGTGCCGGATGAAGTCCACGGCAGCTTTATGTTGTTCCGAAAGGGATAGCTCCAAATCATCCGTATCCCTTTCACCATCCGGTCGGACCTCATGATGCTCCCGGTCGTCCGCCCCCGATGCTTCGGTGCAGCGTACCGACCCAGCGCCATCGGATAATTCCCGATCCGACACCGTTTCTGTCGGCTGCTGGGATGCTGCGATAAGTTGTGCTATCTGCACAAGTACGTCCGGCATCGAGACCTGCGGAGGCGCAGTCTTTCGCTGCTTCGCCGAGGGCAGCTCAGCATCTGATGGCTCCCGCATACTTTTTCTATGCGAACGTCCGGAGTCCATCGGCCTTAGGTCCCTGGCTGCCGGATGGTGTGACCTGGTCGCCGAAGAATCCCTGATCGGCGAAGCTGGTAAGATATCGGCGGTCACGCAGCCAAGGTGCGGTCGTGTGCGCTGACGAGAAGAAGAAGCCTGAGCAGTCTCCGCGGACTGCCTATACAACGGAGCGTCCCGAGCGACGGACGTATGCTCTGCTTGCGACACATTTTGTACCACAACATCTGGTCCCAGATGTTGTTGTACGAGAGAGGGGCCTCTCTCGCTCGCGGCCCGGCTGGACCTGGACGAGCTAGGAACCGGACTCAAAGGCTTCCTCCGATCTCGCCTACTATCCGCTGTCACTGGGTGTGCACGTTGAATGTTTATAGTGCTCGCATCACCCAACATTTCCTCCTGGACCGCATCGGACGAACCCGGCTGCCGAACCATTCGGTGAATGGACGCTACACCGGGCGAGCTAGCAGACGACATTTGTTTAATCACCATGAGCACTTTTGCCGCTAGCTCTGTATTCATTTGTGACGACGGAAGCGCACTTGCGGAAGATAACATGGAAACATCACCCTGTTCTTGTTCCTCTGAAATAGAAACTGAGAGAGTAGAGTGACCTTGCGGAGAAAGAGCCGGCATAGCCCTTTCTCCAGTAACAACATACCGTGACACACGTTTCCAATGTTTGTCATCCCAATATTGACATATAGAACAGGGATTAGTGCGAGAACACTGACTACAATTAATACAATGATCATGAAAGTCAGAGGAAGATTTCTTCCTATTACAATTTGAACAATATCCTTTCATTGTGAAAAGTCAACAACAAGTCCTAGTTACTCGCACAAACCCCTGACACAAAGATACATAATAACATGATCCATTAATAATGAAAAAAACAATTGCAAATCAAAATAATTTTTGAAAAATATTTTTTCAGCGAAGCCCAAGTTTCTGAAAAGTAACGTTGAGCCCCAGTGGATCCGATGGCTAAGTGTGGTTAAAAATTTTAAATTTATATTAAATAATTAATGCGACACTTACGGATAATAGAAATGTATCTTATAGTGAGATAAACTACACCAAAGGCAAACAGCCCCCCTCAAAAAAGGCTGTTGCCAATGTAAACAAACAGTGTAAAACACCAGAAAACATGACTCCAGGCACTGAAAAAACTGGCCCGAAATCAGTCATCAAAATTACACTCTATCTGATGCAAGACAGAGACTCCCAGGGGAGAATCTGCAGAACATCAGATGGAAGATGCAGAACACAACGTTTATACACCCATGGGTGAAAACGTAACTATGGGGAAAATAACAGAAAACATTCTGTAACCAAGCAACTCTCCCAAGAGAATTTTAGAAATGAACTTTCTCAAAAATATGCCAAAAGCATGGGAGAATTGCAAGGGGGGACTTAGAAGGCCAGGGGAGAGGAAACACTGAATAAGCAGTGCAACTTTTTAGCAAGAATGACAACAAGAGGCCCATGCCTCGAAAATAGGCAACTTAACATAATTTCATAAAAAATTTTAAGTACAGCCCTGATTATTTTTTGTCACTCCTTTTTCCTCTCCTCCTTCTATATCCTCCTTAGAATCACCATTTCTCCAATAATTACGTGTCTGGCATCCTTTAAACTGAGATTTACAAGCACAAAGATCAGTGAGATGTTGACTGATGAAGGGCCAAACAGAGAAAGAATGATAATTGGCGCCAATTTCGGAATGTCCTTGACACTGCGCATGCGCAGTAGTGGTGAAGTATGGAGGTCCTATAGGACATGATTTCTTTTGGTTTTGGATGCAAATTTTGGGGATTGGGGGGCAAAATTTGTGTTTGGCCCTGGTTTTGTTAGAGTTAGCACCAGCTAAGTCTGGGTCATTGGTACAGTATAAAAATATCTTTAAATATGAAAAGGTCAGAAAGGCACAAAATCGAACTGGAACGAGATTTTGTGTAGCGATAAAAAGGGTACAAAAAATCAACTGATTCAGAATAGTTGTTCAAAAGTTATTGGATAGAAACCAAAGTTGGATGACAGATGAACGCATGAGACAGACAAGCTGAAAAATATATACATCCCTTAAACTTTGATGGTTGGTGGGGCGGGGTACGGGCTGCAAATATACGCTGGCCATGGCCTGGAAAGTTCATATGGCAACTTCAGAGTGTGATTAAAAGTCATTACCTTGCAATTACCAAAAGATGAATAACAAATCAATTGGTTGCCTGAAATTTTATTTCAAAGGCTATATCAGTACACTGTTTTCACCAAAACAATTCTGTAAAATAACTTCATTACACATCATGTCAGCAAAAAATGTATCATGAACATACATAAAAAGCACAAATAGAATAGCTGATCAGTTCACCTCTTAAAACTCAAGTGAATTATCCTTCAGTGCCATAATGATGGAAGAAAACATTCCAAATACAAATGTATCATTTTTAGAAGCACTTTTCTTTTTTTTTTTTGAAACATTTTGCCAGTATTGCATGTAAAATAAAGCACCATTCTCAATTTTTTTCAGGAACACGTTTGCTATCAGCCATAGTAGGGTTTGAAAAACAATATTTCCAATCCATTTTCAATATCCTCACAGACTTTTCCTCAACAAATCAAAGTTAAAAGTCATTGTAAGTCTGAGAAGAAACTTAATGTTATGGCTTAAGGCCATCGGATACAAAATGTGTTTTGGTGATGTTTGTTCTTATTTACTCTGGATCTGTGAGGTTCAAAAATCATTTTAAAGAACTTAACTGGTTGAGTGCTAAAAGCCACTATCATGGCTCTATTGAAAAGTGCTGGAAGCCACTTTATTGGCTTACACTGTATGCATTAGCTTGATGTTTGCTTAGCAGGAGAAGATATTTTTTTTATATAAAATTGTTTGGTTGCAATTTATTGTAGATTGGCAATTGGCACTCTTCAATAAATTGTAACAAAACAATTATTTATGAACAAAATATTGCTCAACTAAGGGTACTCTTGCTGGTAGCATGGTATCTTTGAAAAAATGCCCACGTTTCAAATCACCTTTGGAAAATAATTTAGCACTCAACCAGTTAATGGCATCGAGATATCATTTCTAAAATCCAGGATTTCAAAGGCATATGCCTACCCAGGGTAAATACTGAGTAAGTAATTGATGCATAAACTGGCTGAATGGTGAATTAATCAAAATAATCATTTTAACCCCCTGCACACTGATGTCGAAATATCTAAAGTTCAGGGTGCAAATTTTTCCCATAATGCCAGGTAATGCAACTAAAAATTTAACCAATTCAATCTTGTTTGACAGAGCTCAATGAGCTCTGTCAAACAAGATTGAATTGGTTAAATTCCCAGTTGCACTATGGGAAAAATGGCTACTTGACATCTGAATATTTTGACATCAGTGTGCAGGAGGTTAACCAATATATTTCCTACAATATCACATCCCCAAAGTTATGATCTACTCAACTTAATTTCAAATTGTATTTTGGTTCTCAAGATGTTTCATTACACATAATTGGAAAGCGATGATGGCACATTCCAAAATGTGGCAGGATTATGTTTTTTTTTCTATCAATAGAAACATCTGTTTCAGACAATATAATTTAATTCCGACATTATCATCGAAATGTTTTCAAAAATTGTGGTGGGCAGATTTTTCCTTTTTATCCAATATTGCAATATACAACCACTAGAGATCTCTCCGCTGTCCTCTTACTGTATTCACTGGTAATAAAATCACTAGCCATGCAGACAGGGTAATGTTAAAGAATTGACAGTATACAGCCACTAGAAATCTCTTCATTGTCCTCTGACTGTATTCATAATACAGTGGAGCCCACTTAATTGGATATCTCTTAACTGAATAACCCTGTTAATTGAATATAATTTCCCAACACAAAACCATTTACCATACCTCCAGTACAAATCTGACCCAGTTAATTAGATATAGGTTATAGAGAAACTCCTGTTAACTGGTTGAGTGCTGGAAGCCACGATCAGGGCTTTCAAAAAAAAATTAGGGCACTAGAGAAAAAGGCAACATTTTCCTTGTCCATGTTTCCTATCCAGTCAAATGCAAATGATATTTTGTTTAATTAAACTTGTTTTATCACAAATTATTGGAGAGTGCCTGTGGGCACTCTCCAATAATTTGTAATAAAACAAATTTTGACTAACAAATTCAGACCACCAAAAATTATCTTGCCCTCAACCAGTTAATTGAATAAAAAATCTTGTAACCTGTAGAGAAATTACCCTGACTCTCCCCAGTTTTCCTTTGTTTAGAGACATATTTGGTCTCAGAACATCCACTACAGGCATTTAATCTATTATATCTTTTGTGACAGAGCTCATAGTTTATCGCTAGAATACTTGATAATAATAAGACAATCCCTGTTAATTGAATACTCCTCTTAATTAAATAATTTTCATTGGCAAAGTGGATATGCAATTAACAGGGTTCCACTGTATCACTATAGCCATGCAGTCAGGGTAATGTTAAAGAATTGATTGCAGACAAATTCACAAGTTGGAACATGACAAATTGACAAGCACAAAACTGACAACATATTTTGTTTTGGCAAGACAATATTTGATAACAGGGTCAAGTAATACCATAGCACTGGAAGCAATGATCAGCGGTGAGCCTAGGCAGATGATGATCAAGGACAAGATAGATTTAATGAAACTAAGTAATCTTAATTATTTGGGAAATCTACCAAACTGCTGATGGTGTAAACTAAAGTTCAAGAATATTTAGAATTCTAATATCCAGACAGTGAAATTGGGCAAGGGAGGAAGTTAATAAAGAATTAGCTATTCAATAGAGATCTCAGACTTCGAATGGAGGGAGAGGGGGCAACCCATGGTAAAAAAGTTAAAAAATTTATAGTAATTTATATATTTTTTATACTTACCAATGACCCAGACATAGCTGGTGCTAACTCTTAAAATATAGGGCCAAACACAAATTTTGCCCCCCAATCCCCAAAATTTGCATCTAAAACTAAAGAAAACATGTCCTGAGAGGCCCTCCACACTTCGCCCCCACTGCGCATGCGCAGTGTCAAGGACGTTCCGAAATTGGCGCCATTTATCATTCTAATAACCAGTGCCTGGTAAGCGCTATGTACTCAGCGGGGAGGCAAGAGTTCCCAACTCCTGGGAGGGCCATCCCCGTCTGGGTCATTGGTAAGTATAAAAAATATATAAATTACTATAAATTTTTTAACATTTTTATACTGTACCAATGACCCAGACATAGCTGAATAGTAAAAAGGCTGGAGGGCCAAGGACATAGAGCAAAATGGAATACGCTCAATAAAATAAAATAGAGTCATCCCCTGTAGGGAAAAGAAGTAATAGGCCTTACATGTATCTTTCTTATTTATGATAAATTAGAAAGATACAACACCTTCCAAAAATTGAGCTTCATACATCCATGTACTCTATTAATATCCAATAATCCTTATACTAATAATTTTTAAAGTAAGCCAATAATAAAGTAAGTCTAGAGAATAGAGACTCTTATACTCCTAAAAGTGTGTGAGAATTGCATAATCATGTCCGTTGACATATGCAATATTCAAAAGCTATACTTTAAAAACTAAGACTTGAATGAATTTTATAAACTTAAACTTCTCACTAAACAACCATCCCAATAACAGCTCAGAATACTAACTCCGGAGGAGGTATCCCCTTGTTTTCATAGTAAAAACAGGTGACCCAAGGGAACACCCTCCCCCCCCCCCCCCTTTTTCTTGCCCTGGGTCAAATAGCCCAGAGCGAAGAGGGCAGCCGAACGGAGACACTGCCGAAACAGACAGCCTACCTAGCTATAGTAGCAACTGTTAAGTGAATGACATTCTGAGCAGTAGATAATAGACCTAACAAAAGAGGCCTCCAGAAATGGACTCGATATTTCTGAGATAAAATTCATGAATGTGGATGGCTGAGCGCAATGAGCAGCCTTCAAAAATCTATAATAGCAACACTATTAATGTAAGCCCAAGAAGTAGAAGAACTCTTACTTCATGAGCCGAAATCTTAAGCACAACTGCTAAGCCAATGATATACCATAAGCAGTACGCTAGTTAATAGAATCCATTAACAATAAAATGGAGCGTAACGTCCTTCTACTAGACATCAAAGACAGAAGAAGCTTACGCCCTTGTAATAAACAGATATCTGTTTATAAACTGTACCCGGAAAGAGTAAAGGCCTATGCCCATACGAAGACGGAAGGACCTTAAAATAATAGGTTCCGGATAATAGGAGCCTAACTCTTATGCAACAATCCAACCTAAATAGTAACGGAAGTATTGATTCCGAAACTATGAAAGTGAAAATCATCCATTGATAGTGCATGAAACTCACTGACTCTACAGTAAAAGAGAACCAACAGAATTACTGTCTAAAAGGTCAGAATTTGAAAACTACTGTTTCCAGAGATTCAAATGATTACTTAGCTAAATAAGAACCGAAGTTAAAATCCGTATAGGAATTTAATCTAAAGATTCTAAGTCTATTTATCAAAAAGTTACTAACTGACTTAGATAAAGAGACAAAAGACTCAATTGTAAACTATCGTAGAGTGCATAGGTATGAGGTAACATAAACCTATAACCTAAATAACAACAGGCTGCAGTAGATCTTGTGAAACAAGTATACTAAAAAATAGCAATGAGTAGTATGGAGGGATCAACCATATGAACATAATGATCCCTACACCACGACGGAAGAGCCTCCACTTTAGTCGCATAGAATAGCGAAGAAGAGGATCTCCTATAGTAAGAAATCGCGTCCAAAGCTCGTCCAGTACAGTGCTTACAATGCAATACGGACCACACAACGGAATACATGAAGGTTGCGACCTTGCTGGTTGTGATAAAGATGACACGATTTACCCAGTGAAAAAAGATCCTCACATAGAGGAAGATTTCACGTTAAGATCCACAGTAGACAAGAGAGTAAATTACTCATGATCTCTGTGAAGATAGAGATGCTATCAACAGAAATGTATTGTGGTTGTTTATCTTAGCAATACCTGCTAAAACAACAGCGCCGGAGGATACGCGTATCCTATCATTCCGTCCTATAGATCAATAGAGCGTTAACAGTATTAGCTCAGAGATCTGGACAAGCCAACACATACGTCTGCAATTGATTAGCAAGCTGTGTCATAAATAAAACATCATTGGGCGCTCCCATAGATAGCAAATCTGATTGAATACTTGTTTGTTGAGAGTCCATTCTGACAGCAACAAGCGACCCGTAAGAGAACGGGAGTGCGATAAAACAATCAGACGACCCAGAAAATGACGGACCAAAACTGAACTTGGTGTACTATAACCAACAGACGGATTCTTTCCATTAAATTGAATAACGGAAACGAAAGAGTGCCTCCCTGGTTCCGGAGATACGCCACTACTGTCGAATTAAAGGACAGGAATTTGGGCATGCGTTTCTGAATAATGTTCATGCAATGACATAAGGCAAGCCTAAAAAACATTATTCCGCGGAAGTTAAACTGATAGCTAAAAGACTGCGGAATCCAAAGACCCTGGCACTTCGAATCCGTAGGGATCAGTATATATCCCAATCTGTTTGACTGGCAACCGTCATAACAGCCACACTCGGGTCCGGCAACTGCGGCGGCACTCTCTGAGTCAACCACCGAATGTTTGCCCCAGTCTGAATCTCTTGTAACACTAGATAGACAAGAGAATGTATAAATCAAGCAATTCATGGATTGCCGGAAAGTTGCCGTCGAAGAGAAGCTCCTCCGAGAACGAAGCGACTCTGAGAGAGTTCTTAACCTACTATCCACGCGTGGATGTAGCTAGGGCTGCATCACGTCTAACCAACTCCAATCAGCCACTGAAGGGCGGAGTTATACGTGAACAAACTACTGCCCTCAAAAGAAATTACATTGAGAATAATATCCCGTAAATCTTTTCTTGAAGACGTAATGATAACGCCTCAGTAAGGCGGATTACGTATAATAAAGCGTCTAAGTTAAGTCTACTATACATAATGTCGTTCCCAACATTGAAATTGGAAAAGACATAAACGGCGAAAAAGAATATATGCAGTCTTTAATCACACCGTCTAGACGCATATGAACTCTCGGTATGCCCTGCTCTGCCAAAATAAACTATATGTAAAAAAGATAAAATGGCAGAAATGAGCCACGCGGACAAGAAACTAAACTATCATGCTTAGTAGCAGGCTTGTATATATATAAATATATAGCGTCGAAAATTAAAACACATGTTGTAATGACAATATTGGACTGCGTCGGTAAGTCAGGGACAAAGTCCCTGTACCGATCGAAAATTCCGAGTCCAATGACGCTATAAGTCTCTTATCCAAGATCGCAGCAATGAAGTCCGAAAAATAATCACTGGAAGAAATGCCAGAAGATATGAAAGGCATCTTCCGATACTACTAAAGGGAAAACTCGAAATCTTTCGAATCCCTTTCGCCATCCTGTCGGACCCTATAAAGCGTTCGGTCGTCCGTAGCTTGATGCAACCGCGGACCGCACCGACCCAGCGCCGTCGGATAATTCCTGATTCAACCGAGAAACCGTCAATTGCTGGGATGCTGCGAAACAACTGTGCTAACTCGGATAGCACGTCCGTCACTGAGGCCTGAGGAGCAGCGGTCTTACGATGCATTGCCGCAGGAAGCTCCGAGATCGTTACCCCGTGCATACTTCCAATATCCGAACGAACGGAGTGTATAGGCCTCGTGTCCCTTGGCTACCGGATGGCGCGACCTATTCGCTGTGAAATCACTGAATGCCGAAACTGATCGGATACTCGAGGTCACATAGCCAATGTGCGGTCGTGTGCCCTGCTGTGAGGATGAGGAAGCATTAAAGACAGTCTCTCGGACTGTCAATATAACGGAGCGTCCCGAGCAACGGACATATGCTCCGAATGTAAAATATCTGAACCACAACATGCGGTCCCCTATGATGTTGGCTTCCTCCGATCTGTCCTCAATCTGCCGTCACTGGGTGAGTACTAAAGTAATTAAAGTGCTCGCATCACCCAAATCTCCTTCCTAGACCGCAACGGACGAACCCGGCAGCCGAACCATTCGATGAATGTACGCTACACCGGGTGAGCTAGCGAAAGTCACTCCGTAAGCGATAGACATATTCCATGAGCACTTATTGCCGCTAACTCTTCATTAACTATGACGACAGAGGCACACTTTTGAAAGACATCTCCATAACTCTTCGAACAAGAAACCAGAAATGCTTGGATAGCAAGCATAAAATAATATATATAGCGTCGTTCAATAATTCAAAAGTTGTGTGACATTATTGGACTATGTCGGAACTGAGGGACGATGTCCCTGAACCGAACCAAAAATTTCTAAGTCCACCGACGCTATCAGTTTCTTATCCGGCATCGCAGCATATGTTGTTCCGAAAGGGAAAGCTTGAAATCCACCGAATCCCTTTCGGTATCCCGTCGGACCGGATGAAACTTTCGGACGTCCGTACCCGCTTCCGCGGAGCGTCCCGACCCAGCATCGTCGGATAAAATATATGCGACAGATTCAGTTGATGCTGGGATGCTGCGATAAACTGTGCTATTAAGGAAAGCACGTCCGTTCCCGAGGCCTGTGCAGTAGCGGACTTACGATGCATTGCCGCTGGAAGCTCCGTGTACGTTGACTCCCGCACACTTCCTATGCGAACGTCCGGAGTCTGCAGGCCTCGAGTCCCCGGCTACCGACCCAGCGCTGTCGGATAATTCTCGATCCGACACCGTTTCTGTCGGCTGCTGGGATGCTGCGATAAGCTGTGCTATGTGCACAAGAATGTCCGGCGTCGAGACCTGCGGAGGCGCAGTCTATCGCTGCTTCGCCGAGGGCAGCTCCGCATCAGATGGCTCCCGCATACTTTTCCTATGCGAACGTCCGGAGTCCATCGGTCTCGAATCCCTGGCTGCCGGATGGTGTGACCTGGTCGCCGAAGAATCCTTGATCGGCAAAGCTGGTAATATATCGGCGGTCACGCAGCCAAGGTGCGGTCGTGTGCGCTGACGAGAAGAGGAAGCCTTAGCAGTCACAGCGGACTGCCTATACAACGGAGCGTCCCGAGCGACGGACGTATGCTCCGCTAACGACACATTTGTACCACAACATCTGGGGCCAGATGTTGTTGAACGAGAGAGGGGCCTCTCTCGCTTGCCGTCCGGATGGACCGGAACGAGCTATGAACCGGACTAAAAGGCTTCCTCCGTTCTCCCTCCGATCCGCCGTCACTGGGTGTGCATTAAGTTAATTTTATAGTGCTCGCATCACCCCAAAATTCCTTCTAGACCGCAACGGACGAACCCGGCTGCCGAACCATTCGGTGAATGGACGCTACACCGGGCGAGCTAGCGGACGTCAAAGGCCGTCGAACCTACTAGGGTCCTCTTAGGCAATTGGCGTATTACATGAGCACTTTTCCGCTAGCCCTTCATTAATTGTGACGACGGAGGCACACTGTTGGAAGACATCACAGATACATCACCCTAATCTTGATCGTCTGAAATAGAAATTGATAAAGTAGAGTGACCCTGCGGGGAAAGGACCGGAGTGTCCAAATCCCCAACAACATACCGTGACATACGCTTCCCATATTGTCATCGAAATCATACGATACAGAACAGGAGTTAATGCGAGTACACTGACCACATATAGAATGATAATAAGGTCAGAGGAAGACTTCCTCTTAAAACAATTGATCAATATCCTTTCAATGTGAAAAGAAAACAAGTCCTGGTACTCGCACTAACGCCTGGCAATCAAAATACATAATAATAATATGATCCATTAATATAGAAAAAATAATTGAAATCAAAATATTTTGAAAAAATATTTTTTCAGAACAGCCCAAGTTTCTGAAAAGTAACGTTGAGCCCCAATGGATCCCAAGCCTAAGTGTGGACAAAAATTTTAAAAATATTTTAAACAATTTATTCAACACTTACGAACAATAATAATGTATCTAGTTATGATTAAAATAACATAAAGATATTATTATTTAGAAATCCCCCCCTCACACAGAGGGCTGTTGTAAATGTAAACAATGAGTGTAAAAACACTAAAATAAGACTCCAGGCACCCAGGCCCGAAATCAGTTACCAAAAATACACCATCTGATGCAAAACAGAGACTTCCAGGGAAGAAACTGCAGAACATCAGATGGTAGATGCAGAACACAACGCCTAACCACCCGTAGGTGAAGACGTAAACATGGGGAAAGAACAGAATTCATTCTGTTATTCAGCTAAAACTCCCAAGAAATTTTAGTAATAATAATTACAGAAATTATGCCAAAAGCATGGGAGAATAGCAAGGGGGAACTTAAAGGACAGGGAGAGAGGAAAAACACTTGAAAAAACAGTGTAACTAAATAATCAGAATGACAACAAAATGGCTGCTGCCTTGAAAATAGGTAACTTAACATAATTTCATTAAAAAATTTTAAGTTACAGCCCTGATAATATTCTGTCACACATTCTTTTCCTCTCCTCCTTTTCTATCCTCCTTAGAATCACCATTTCACTAATATTTATGTGTCTGGCATCATTTAAACTGAGATTTAAAAGCACAAAGATCAGTCAGATGTTAACTGATGAAGGGCCAAACTTAGAATGATAAATGGCGCCAATTTCGGAACGTCCTTGACACTGCGCATGCGCAGTGGGGGCGAAGTGTGGAGGGCCTCTCAGGACATGTTTTCTTTAGTTTTAGATGCAAATTTTGGGGATTGGGGGGCAAAATTTGTGTTTGGCCCTATATTTTAAGAGTTAGCACCAGCTATGTCTGGGTCATTGGTACAGTATAAAAATATTGTCAGCGTCATGGATAATTGTAACCAAAATAAGTTACCTCTGGGTGGTAAGCATCAAAAAGAGAAGTCTTGATCTGAGCTGAGTACGTTGATGGAGGGTCACTGCTGTTCAAACTGTGGTCGAGTCCGATGGAACTTGGGAAAGAGGATGAAAAGGAATGCTAAATGTGTAATCTGGAAGTAATGGAGACCCTGGATCAATTTCTCTTGCAATGTCAGGGACCAACCTGGGCATGCGCCAGTGCGTATTTGGTTCTGAAACATCAGGACCTGGCTCTTAAATCTCAGAAATAGGCTTCTCAGTTGGCGCGTAACTTCTCAGATCGTATTTTGATATTCTTTCGATGGGTAATCGAGAGAGACACTCTTACATGTATTATATATATGATTATCATTTATCATTGTTGTAGAGTGCTTAAGTTAATACTTCAAGTCTTAATTACCAAGCATTAATCTTCACTGTGGTTTCTGATCAAGTCTTGGCTGCCTAAATAGGCAGCCAAGACTTGATCAGAAACTACAGTGAAGATTAATGTTTGCTACAGTGCACTAAATGAAAATGATGAGAGCTATTACACACTTGCAGTGTGTGTTACAAACAGCAGTGTGACTCCGTAAATTGAAATCTGGCGCATGAATTGAAAAAATAGGCTCCGAGGCTTGAGCGTATTTTAAATAGTCCTGATCTGTCCCTGAATGTCATATATATCATTCTGACAGTATAAGATTCACTGGGAGTATGGGGAAGTGGGAATAGAGAACAAAGGATATGTGGTTATTAGGTGACACAAAATAGAGAGTTAGTATAGTTATCAGAGAAATTTTAAGCATTAGATATGGGATATAATCAAAACGTTTTGTGTCCAGGCATTGGGAGAAGAGATAATGCATAGGGAAGGGACAGCATTCAGGAACACAGGTAAACAAGGTCTATTTATCTTCTTCAAGAGGCTTCAAATTAAGAGGTTGCTTTGAGAACTTGTTCAGCATCAACTAATGTCAGATAGCCTTCATTTTGTGTCCATTTCTTTCAGATGCATGATTATTTCAGTCCCAGTTGGGTAAATTATTATAGCACACAAAATTGCTTTGATGTTAAAAAAGGCCTCTGGAATCCTTTACTATTATCAAATGCTTTTCAATAGTAACCCTATTTCCCCCTTTTGCCCTCAGAACAGGTGTCCCAACAAGCAATCAAGAGAAAGTCCTGCAGACAATTGTAAAATTAGTCTGGCATTGGCTTCTAGTCGAGTCATAGCTGCCTCTTTTGGCAGAAAAGACTGAATTAGAAATCATCACAAAACCATTAAAATAGCAGGCTTTGGTGTCGCAGAAAGTATGAAAAATTGACCTGGTCCTTAAAGGCTAACACAACTAGAACTATCACTGAAGGTGATTAATACCCCCGCTTTGGGTTTTTAGAGGAATGCACTTCTGATCATGTAGGCGAAGGCCATAAGGAAATGTATACATAAAGATCATTTTTTGTTGTTGAAATTTGTATTTGCATGTGGCCTTCCACAGAACAGCACTGAATACTTAAAGAGCCCACACATATATGGTTTACATTTGGAAAAACACATTTACAATGTGCAACATGTATTCAAAATCGGTTCATTAATGTAGGAGGAGTTGCACACACAAGAATCCCATTTGAAAACCCATAATAAATCAAAGTTAAAGGGAGATAACCTGGTTAAAATTGTCGCAGATCAAAAATTTGGGAATATGCGTATGTTCACTTAGTTGTGATAATGTTTGAAAGGTTTCGTCAAAATTGATTGATAAATGTAGGAGGAGTTGCACGCACAAGAATTTCATGTAGAAACCCATAATAAATCTAAGTTAAAGGGAGATAACCTAGTTAAAATTGCCACAGCTCAAAAAATTTGGAATATGCGCATGTTCACTTAGTAGTGATGATGTCTGTAAACTTTCGTCCAAATTGATTGATAAATGTAGGAGGAGTTGCGCACAAAAGAATTTCATGCAGAAACCCATATTAAATCAAAGTTAAAGAGAGATAACCTGGTTAAAATTGTCGCAGATCAAAAAGTTTGGAATATGCACATGTTCACTTAGTAGAGATGATGTTTGAAAGGTTTCATTAAAATCGGTTCATTAATGTAGGAGGAGTTGCGCACACAAGAATTTGTTCGAACGGAAAGACATAATAAATCTAAGTCAAAGGGAGATAACCTGGTTAAAATTGTCACAGATCAAAAATCTTGGAATATGCGCATGTTCACTTAGTAGTGATGATGTCTGAAAAGTTTTGTCCAAATTGATTGATAAATGTAGGAGGAGTTGCACGCACAAGAATTTCATGTAGAAACCCATAATAAATCTAAGTTAAAGGGAGATAACCTAGTTAAAATTGCCACAGCTCAAAAATTTTGGAATATGCGCATGTTCACTTAGTAGTGATGATGTCTGTAAACTTTCGTCCAAATTGATTGATAAATGTAGGAGGAGTTGCACACACAAGAATTTCATGCAGAAACCCTTAAATCAAAGTTCAAGAGAGATAACCTGGTTAAAATTGTCGCAGATCAAAAAGTTTGGAATATGCACATGTTCACTTAGTAGAGATGATGTTTGAAAGGTTTCATCAAAATCGGTTCATTAATGTAGGAGGAGTTGCGCACACAAGAATTTGTTCGAACGGAAAGACATAATAAATCTAAGTCAAAGGGAGATAACCTGGTTAAAATTGTCGCAGATCAAAAATCTTGGAATATGCGCATGTTCACTTAGTAGTGATGATGTCTGAAAAGTTTTGTCCAAATTGATTGATAAATGTAGGAGGAGTTGCACGCACAAGAATTTCATGTAGAAACCCATAATAAATCTAAGTTAAAGGGAGATAACCTAGTTAAAATTGCCACAGCTCAAAAATTTTGGAATATGCGCATGTTCACTTAGTAGTGATGATGTCTGTAAACTTTCGTCCAAATTGATTGATAAATGTAGGAGGAGTTGCGCACACAAGAATTTCATGCAGAAACCCATATTAAATCAAAGTTCAAGAGAGATAACCTGGTTAAAATTGTCGCAGATCAAAAAGTTTGGAATATGCACATGTTCACTTAGTAGAGATGATGTTTGAAAGGTTTCATAAAAATCGGTTCATTAATGTAGGAGGAGTTGTGCACACAAGAATTTGTTCGAACGGAAAGACATAATAAATCTAAGTTAAAGGGAGAAAACCTGGTTAAAATTGTCGCAGATCAAAAATCTTGGAATATGCGCATGTTCACTTAGTAGTGATGATGTCTGAAAAGTTTTGTCCAAATTGATTGATAAATGTAGAAGGAGTTGCACACACAAGAATTTCGGAAAGACGTACGGACGGACGTACGGACGGACAGACGGACGTACCGGGCGATTCCTATATAGCCCCCACTTCTTCGAAGCGGGGGTATAATAAACTGAATAAAAGCTTTGACTAAAATACAATTCAGTTTACTGTAATTTTTAAGAAGTGACTTTTTATAGTTACCTTCAATTTTTATTAGTTTAATAAATCTGCTTCAAGGTAAGGGCACAGATGAACAGGATGGCCTAAAACAAAATATGTATGTTTCCCTTAAAGTGACACACTTTGGATAGGTTCAGGTTGTCTGCTTTTACCCTTTTTTGCTGAATCAGTGACATTGTCAACAGTCATCACTGGACTTATTTCTGACAAACTCTGAAAAGTTTTTGACACTTAAGAAATACGGACATACATTTACAACAGGAAAAGAGACACCAGACCTGTTTTTTAAAATCATAATGTCTTTTTTTTGGGGGGGGGGGGGAGGAGAGGAGGGGGTCAGTAAGATTTGCGAAACACGCATTTTTGATAGGTCACCTTATAAAATAACAAGAGGCCCCACGGGGCTTGAAGTGCTCATCTTGAACAGAACACAATATAAACAGAGTCCAAGAATGAGTCTACATTAAGCAGTCCATCTCCATAAGAGATGTAGTGTACCAAATATGAAAGCTTTCTGACTGTTGGATCTGAAGAAGAGAAATTTTAAAGAAATTTCTTCATTTTGCACTAAGTTAAAATTTGGGCTACCATAGCGAGCCCAAATTTTAACCTACGGATCCGATTTGAACAAACGTGAATCTGACTCCCCCTAGAGATGTTGTATACCAAATATGAAAGCATTCTGACTAGTGGATCTGAAGAAGATTTTTTAAGAAATTCCCTCATATTGTTCTAAGTTAAATTTCAAGTTCCCATATTATCCCCCATATTGAACAAAGTTACAAATATTAACCTAGGAACTTAGTTTGAACAATCTTGAATCTGCCCCTCATAACAATGATGTATACCAAACATAAAAAGATTCTGACTGGTGGTTCTGAAGAAGAAGATTTTTAAATAACACTGCCAATATTGCCCTAAGTTAAAAATTTGGGCTCCTGTATTTAACAAACTTGTATCTGACCCCCCCCCCCCCTCCCCACACTCACACACACACACACACACACACACACACACACACACACACACACACACATCTCTATGGATGCTGTATACTGTGAATATCAAAAGATTCTGACCAATGGTTCTGGAGAAAAGATTTTTTTGAATTTTTGCCAATATACTGACTCAGAATTTTTTCGATGCCCTCTACAGAACACCCTAACAAAACCGATGGCAATTTTTTTTACCACTCAATTCTACTGGTCGTAAGGATGCTTCATACCAAATAACAGTTCTCTGTTCTGTGAGGGATTGGGAAATATGGGAGTTTGAAAATATGCCCTTTGGGACCATCACTCACATAAACTATCACTTGAATTGGCCCAGTGGTTTTGGAGAAGACCAAAACATGGTGTTGACGTTTTGGAGAAGACCAAAACATGGTGTTGATGGGCAACGGACAGACAGATGGACGATGGATGGAGAGCGATGGGATTAGATCTGCTTGACTTTGTCAAGGTGCTTTAAAAATGAACTGATACCAATATAATGGGGACACCGAAAAACCAAATCAAAAGAAGCACTGAATGCTAAAACATTTGTATTTTTAAATTTCCTACATTCACTATTTATAAGGTCTTGTTGATGCTTGATAACAGTTGAAATATTCATCTTCATGAAAGAAGTGATGGATTTTCTTTTCCGTTTTATGAACCTTCAAGGCTTGGGCAATTTTCCTGGATTCACACAAGACTACAACCTGTACATATTCTGTTGCTAAGCAGTAATTTCTAGGCAAGTCTTGGCTGCTTGTTAATGCAGCCAAGATATGATAAGACATTACTGCCCATTTGATTTGTCTGTTGTCAGCAGGACAACCTAATGATGGCATGCCAAGGGCACATGCTCTGGGTCCACAAAAACCAGAAATATGCCTTTAAAGGCTAAATTTTGATTTGTGTTGGCAAAAGAATGCCAATGTTCAGCTCATTGACTGCGGCATTTGTGGTGCTGTGGTAGAATGATACAAGAAAAACGTATTCTGTATTTTGTTGGTGCAAATTCCCTTTTGGTTCTATCAGCGAATCTCAGTCAATTCAGATACCAAATACCAAACCAATGCCGTGGTGTACCACCCTAAAACACCGAAACCGATACCGAACTCAAAATTCCAATACTGCCAATCTCTACTTGCAAACTGTAGCCTGATGGTCACAGGATGTATATATTAAATGATCTTCCCTATTGATTATTTTAAGAGTAAAAGAAAAACATTTTGTGCCTGAATGGGTCACACCTAAGACTGGTCATAATCCACATGTGGGCAGTGATATCCATGCATGCGTTTACCAGGTAATAAAAATCATCATCTGCAAAATATGAATTAATGAAGCATAGGGTTGTACCCAGTGCTTCATTAACTGGTAAAGTGCTGGAAGCCCATATTTGGGCTTTATTCTGAAGTACAGGTACTGCAACTTAACTGGTAAAGTGCTGAGTTTTTTCTGACAACAAATCAAAGCTCATCATATACTGCTCTATTACATTTAATTGGGTAGTCCTTATAGGCACTATCCAATTAAATGTCAGAGAGCAAGGTACTGTATAAAAAATCTGATTCATATCAGGGACAATAAAGGATTCCTCAGGTAGAATGTAGCTACAGAAGTTATTGCCTGTCACTTTTAGTAAAGCCCAAAATAGGGCTTCCAGCACTCTACCAGTTAAAGGCTTCAAATTCAGTGGCTGTTCTTCATATTATCTTTGAAGTGATATTATTTAGTCTGTTAAGATTTGTCTTGTTACAATTTATAGGAAAGTGCCCACAGGCACTCTCCTATAAATTGTAACAAGGCAAAGACATGTGAACAAATTTTGTTGGCCAAATAAAATTTAGCACTCTACCAGTTAATTAAATTTTTGATGATTACTCCTACACTTAGTGTTTGGAATCTAACATTATTGCGTCCGTGGAAAGTGACCAGTCCATGGTGGCCATACTGAAAATGATGAATCACCCCAACCATTTTTGGAGCCTGAAGCTAACACCATCAGAAAATTCCTTCATATTGAATAAAGCTTGGACTTGGCTTGGCTCCACTGTAATATCATGAGTTTGCTGAAAATCTGTTATAAACCACTATAAAATGATCTTGAACTTTTCTGTTTGTGAAAAGTCATCACTCATGTCTGAGCTTTCTCCACATACTCAAGATGATTAGCACTTTGATAGCATGATCTTGTGTCATGTATCAGCAAACAGTCTTATGTAATCTAGTTGAGATTCACAGTCCTCTTCTACAAGTTTACATTGGCTGTGGTGCAGTACTGTTTTAGAAAATTCTGTGCTTCTGCCTGTAGACCACTGTTTATAAGAGGCTGAACCTGTGAAAAAGAATAATTATCAATTATTGAAGATTACACCACTTGACCCTACGTCCAGTATTTACGCTGCATGGTGCCAAGTTATCCAATTGCACTAAAAATGTTGATTTAGCAGCAAAAAATCTTCATTGGCTAAAATTTTGGTACCAATAAAGTTCCTTTCACTTCAGAAGGAAAGCAGTGACGATCACAAAACAAATATTATTTCCAGTACAAAAAAATATTCATCTGGCAATAAAAGCAGAAACACACTCAACCCCAGTGATTTTCTCATTGAGGTGTTAGAAATAGTATTTAGACAAACCTTCAATGTTAATTGTCAGTGAATGGTAATGGGGTATTGTTTTTTCTTCAATAAAACATCATAAGTTATCGACTTTACAAAAGGCAGGAGTGCGAGAGACTCATGATGGTATGAAGTATTTTTCTAATTAAATAGTACCTTTTGTGAAGACTTGCAGCCTGGCTAAGCCCAGTGGATTAAGTTGTTAGGTGATTAACCCTTTACCTAACATGAAAAGAAGACGACACTTGCAAACAAAATTATTGAATAACTAATTTTTTTCATCAAAAACATAGCTTATGACCTCTCATTGGAACCAGCTCGTTCCAATGAGGGTTCATAAGCTATGTTTTTGACGCAAAAAATTAAAAAATAATGAAAATTGAATGGCAATTGTTGTGAATAGTGCTAGCCGGTTTTGGCCATTACATTGGCCAAAAGGTTAATCTGTATATATCGAGCATTTGGTCAGAATTTTTCCAAGACCAATTGTCCATTCGCTCTTGAAATAATTGCCTATTAATTTTTTTATATCTAGAATCAATTTATTTGGATAAGACAGTGAGAAAACAGTCCTTCCCTTTGACTAGCTTGTTGGCACCAAAAACACTGTGTTGGGCAATAAAATATCCAGAATGGCTGAAAATTTGGCAACAGACAGTTTCAAGCCAGCATGAATACTGCCCACTTACCATACTTCACCAGAAACCAGTGAGAATGTCTCTTTTTTTAAATCTCCACAAGTCCTGCTCAATCAAGAAATAATTGCAAACATCACTGCCAGGATTCAAAGGTCTGCCTAGAGTTTCCCTTAGCATTGACCGTCCAGAAAAACTATACTGATCCATATATACCAATCGGCCATTGACAGACCCTAAATTGGAAATGTAAGTTACCTGAGGATATACAGGGAGACTACACAAAACACTGGGTACTTAATTTTTAATATTAATTAAAGTACAGAATGCGTGTATTCCAAACCAGTGATGTCTGTTTCTGATACTGATCCAAGGAAATCATTCTCTTGGAGAGTTTCCCAAAGTTCCCTGTCTGGAACACAATTTTATTTCAAATAGAATTTTCCAGGTTTTTGATACCTTTATCAAGAAATGTCCAATTTCAAGGGCTTTGATTTGAAAATTTGAAATTAAAACAAGAATAAACACTTTCAAACACCCATTTGAACTCTCTTTAACCCACTGTACATGGATGTCAAAACAATGAAAATTCAAGAAGCAAATTTTTCCTGTTATGCTAATGAGCTCAGTCAAACAAGATTGAATTGGTTAAATTCCTAGTTGCACAATGGAAAAATACTGCAGGTTTATTTCATATTCTGACCTCAATATACAGAGGGCCAAGCAGTTTTTACTATTTGTAATTCAATAACATGTCTCCTTTCAGACATGTTATTGAATTTGTGGCTTATGATCACTCACTTTTGAGCTCTCGTAACAGAGCATTGCAATAAGTGATAAAAAGACACAAGTTTTCCAAGTTTTACAGAAACAATTAATGTGTACTCGGGTCAATATTTACACATGTTTTCAGTCTTGGAAGTTTGGAAGAAAAAGTGACATGCTGAATTTGACAGCCATAAACTACTGAAAATACTTCTAGGCTTCAACCCAATGAACTGTTGTGGTGCCTTCCATCTCAGTTCAATGAGAGCAATTGGACAAGTTCATTTTCATTATTTGGAGGTAGACCAATTAATATTTTCAATGTGCAGCCTCAAGGCTGCACACTGAAAAGATTTTTTGGTCTACTGCACACATTCACTTATCAGCCATCCTTCTTAATGAAATTATGACGTATCATCTTCCAGGGTCAAAAACGGGTCTCTTGGGTTCGAAGGGTTAATGAACCAATCAAAACGTATATCTCATGCAAGGTCTTCTGCCCAATACTCTAACACTGCTTCATACATCATCACAGAAAAATATGATGATTGTCATAGTAATGATACACCATACTATTGGGGCAAAATCCCTAACAGGTACTGTTGGTTCCTGGCATGGTTATGGTCTCACAAAGCTATCATTTGGAAGCTTGCTTCCAGCTACGAAAATTAATTAATGTCATAATTGAATTTGTTGCAAGCACAAAAAATCATCCATTGATTTTACCATCTTGCCACTTTTCAAGAAGCATAACTCTGGAACGGTAAATGTCATGACTGTGAAAAATCGAACTTGACCTGCACTTCATGGTAGGTAGTAACACTGAAAATCTATAAGGTCATACATCAAAGCAAACTAGAGTTATCATCCGGAAACCATTTGTTTCAGATGAACAGACAGAAGGGCGGCAAAATTTTTTCGTGAAGCATAAAAACAAGCACAACTTCTCATGTGGAAAGAAAATGTTAAGCCTTTACCCAACATAATGGCTATATACTGCCAGTGCTATTCACAGGAGGCCGAAGGGGCTTTAATCGCTCACCTAACAAAGTGGTTCAAAGAAGTATTTTTGGTCCCATTCAGTTAGGCCACACAAAGTAGATCTTCTGTTTCTCAGGCCATTATTTGTGAAATTGCATGCGGGCGAGCGCTTTTTTATTTAATTTTTTATTTCAGTAATTTCTTCTTTGCCATCAAAAGTTCATGTTATTGGTTCAAGTTTTAGGCCTCATAATCTACAGAATAGCATGGGTGGTGGTGTATTTCATCCCTTGAGTGCAAGAAGGCTTTGCAATGCTAAAGCATTGCAAAGCCTTCTTGCACTCAAGGGACAAATTCATCAATTTTTTTAACTTGGGTAAAATATCAGACATAAACCATTTAATATTTTTTTTTTTAAGTTTAAATTGGTTATAAAAAGAGAGCATGCGGCAGCCAAAAGGACCATGTGGGAGGGCCTGAGAAACAGATTTTTAATTTTTTTAGGCCTTAGTCATGGTTCATCAACACTACAGAGGAATGAAGTCATGAGTTTATTCACAACACTAGTGGCCATTCCATGTCAGATGATTATTATCATAGATCTTCCTGACTGCTTCCAATTCTATCAGCTGTAGACAAGCACTGACAAACTTTCAACGGTTGTTATGTCATTGCAGTTTGTAAGGCAAATTTTATGGTAAAACACTAAGGAATGGATCTGAACAACCTTGAACCTAACCTTCCCCCTCCATAGAGAGCCCGAATATTAAGTCAGGGATTTGTGAACAAACTTGAATCTGACACCCCTAGAGATATTATATACCAAATATGAAAGGATTTTGACTGGTGGAGCTGAACAAAAAGATTTTTAAAGAAATCTCCTCATATTAAAATAAGTTAAACTTTGGGATCCAATAGAAAGCCCAAATATTAACCCACAGACCCGATTTGAACAAACTTCAATCTGACCCCCTAGAGATGTTGTATACCAAATACGAAAGCATTCTCATTGGTGGATGTGAAAAAGAAGATCTTTTAAAGAAATTTCCTCATATTGCACTTGGGGGCCCAAATATTAACCCATGGATTCCATTTGAACAAACTTCAATCGGACTCCCTGGAGATGTTGTATACCAAATATGAAAGCACTCTGATTTGTGGATCAGAAGAAAAATATTTTTAAAGAAATTTCCTCGTATTGCACTACGTTAAACTTTGGGCTCCAATAAAGAGCCCAAATATTAACCCTGGGGTCCAAGTTGAACAAACTTGAATCTTAAAGGCTTTATTTTTTTAAATTTTCGTCTCCAAAACATAGTTTATAACTAGAGATGGGCAATATACCAAAAAATCAAACCGATACCGATATCATGGGGATACCAAAACAAGAGGAGTGTCCATCTCCATTAGCTCACCAATGCATGGCATGCAATAAACCTAGGCTTATTACAAATTTGCAAAAAATGTCCGGTCATGTCCATGTATAGTAAAACAGGTCAGAAATTTTTTAAGTTCACACTTACAAACAAAGGTGGTAGCCTCCACTCATGTAGAGCAAAACAGGTCAGAAATTTTCTAAGTCCACACTGACAAAAATGTTTAACATTGCAAAAACATTCTAAAAGTTAAAAAATTTATAGTAATTTATATATTTTTTATACTTACCAATGACCCAGACTTAGCTGGTGCTAACTCTAACAAAACCAGGGCCAAACACAAATTTTGCCCCCCAATCCCCAAAATTTGCATCCAAAACAAAAAGAAATCATGTCCTAAAGGACCTCCATACTACGCCTCTACTGCGCATGCGCAGTGACGCAGACGTCCCGAAATTGGCGCCAATTATCATTCTTACTGGCAGTGCCTGGTCAGCGCTATGTACTCAGCGGGAAGGCAAGAGTTCCCAACTCCAGGGAGGGCCATCCCCGTCTGGGTCATTGGTAAGTATAAAAAATATATAAATTACTATAAATTTTTTAACATTTTTATACTGTACCAATGACCCAGACTTAGCTGAATAGTAAACAGGCTGGAGGGCCTAGGACATAGAGGAAAATCCAATAAGCTCAACTATATAGTAAAGAGGTAACCCCTTAAGGAGAAAAGGAGTATTAGGCTTTACATGTATCTTTCTTATTTAATATTAAATTAGAAAGATACACTACCCTTAATAATTGAGCACAATAACATTCATGTTCTCTATTAACATCCAGTATAACCCTTATACTAATTATTTTTAAAGCAAGCCAATAAATAAAGTAGTCCAGAGAATTGAGACTCTTTATAGTCATTTAAAAGTGTCCGAGTATTGTATATTAAAGCCCGTTTGACACTTGACATATACAAATGCTTCACACCGAGCTACACTTTAAAAATAAGACATGAATGAATTTAAACATTAATATTACACTTTAAAACCATCCCGGAAGCGACTCAGAAATACTGACTTGGAGGAGGCATTCCCTTGCTTTTCACTATAAAGCAGGTGACCTAAGGGAACACCCACCCCCCCACCTTCCCCTTGCCCTGGGTCAAATAGCCCAGAGCGAAGAGGGCAGCCGGACGGAGTCACTGCCGGAACAGAAAGCCTGCATAACTATAGTTGCAACTGTTTAGTGGACGACATTCTGAGCAACAGATAACGGACCTAAACAATGCAGGTCTCCAGAAATGGACTCAATATTTCTGAGATAAAAATTCGTAAATGTGGATGGCTGAGACCAATAAGCAGCCTTCATTAAATCTGTAATAGCAACACTATTAGCATAAGCCCAGGAAGTAGAAAGAGCTCTTACTTCATGAGCAGAAATCTTAAGCACAGACTGCTGAGAAGAAGATAAATCTTCATAAGCAGTACGGATAGTTAACTGAATCCATCTAGCAATAGAATGGACTGAAATGTCCTTTCTATTAGGCATCAAAGACAGAAAGAAACGTTTCCGTCCCTTTCTGATAAACTGAGATCTCTGTTTATAGATACGTAGTGCTCTAACAGGACAGAGTAAAGGCCTACGCCCGTCTGAAGACGGAAGAGCCTTAATAACAATAGGTTCCGGATATTTATTAGGAGCCTGATTCTTAGCTAAAAAACCCACATTAGTAGTGAAGGTGATAGTGTTCCCAACACTACGATAATGAGAATCATCCACCGATAGTGCATGAAGCTCACTGACTCTTCTGGCAGAAGAGAAAGCTAAGAGAAAAGCTGTCTTATAAGATAAGAATTTGAAATCTACTATCCCAAGAGGTTCAAATGGCTTTTCCTTCAATTTAAGGAGAACCCAAGCTAAATTCCACTTAGGAATTAATCTAAGAGTTCTGGGTCTATCGAAAAGTTTCTAACCAACTTCGATAAAGAGACATTAGATCCAATTTGTAAACTATCATGATGTGCATAGGTATCAGATAACATAGATCTATAACCCTTTATAGTAACAGGCTGCAGTTTGATTTCGTCAAACAAGTATACTAGAAAGTTTGCAATGTCTGGTATAGAGGGATCGAATATATCTACAGAATGATCCCTACACCAACGACGAAAAACCTTCCACTTAGCCGCATAGTTTAGCGAAGAGGAGGTCCTCCTACAGTTAGAAATCGCGTCCACTGCTCGTCCTGTAAAGTGCTTGCCCTGCAAGAAGGACCGCACAACGGAAAAATGTGAAGGTTGAGACCTTGCGGGTTGTGATGGAGTTGGCGCGATTTCCCCTGCGAAAGAAGATCCTCTCGTGGAGGAAGCTTCCGCGGTAGGTCCCACAACAGACACCTGAGTAGATTTATCCACGGTCTCTGTGGCGACAGAGATGCTACCAACAGAATCTTGCATTGAGATTGTTTTATCTTTAGCAATACATGTTGAATTAACGGCGCTGGAGGATACGCATATCCTATCATTCCGTCCCAAGGGATCGACAGAGCGTCTACTGCAAAAGCTCTTGGATCCGGACACGGAGACACATACGTCTGCAACTGATTGTTGAGATGTGTCGCAAATAAGTCTATCATTGGCCGTTCCCATTGGTAGCAAATCTGATTGAATACTTGTTTGTTGAGAGTCCACTCCGACGGCAACAAGCGACCCTTTCGTGAAAGGGAGTCTGCTAGCACATTCAGACGACCCGGTATGTGACGGACCGAAAGAAGAACGTGATGTTCTAACGCAAACAGAAGGATTCTTTCCGTTAGATTGAACAACGGAACTGAATGAGTGCCTCCCTGATTCCGTATATACGCCACTACTGTCGTATTGTCGGATAGGATTTGGACATGAGCATCGTGAATAATGTCCATCCAGTGACGTAACGCAAGCCAAATTGACATCATTTCCTTGATGTTTATGTGCTGCACAGGAATTGCGGATCCAAAAGACCCTGGCATCTCGAATCCGTTGGGATTAATGATGCACCCCAACCTGTTTGACTGGCATCCGTCATAACGGTAAAACTCGGATCCGGCAACTGCAGCGGAACTCCTTGAGTTAACCACTGAATGTTTGCCCAAGTCTGTATCTCTTGTTTCACTTGATCTGACAAGAGAACGTCTACATCGAGCGAATGAATTTTCACACTCCAATTCTGAGTCAGGAAAATTTGAAGAGGACGTGTGCGTAACCGCCCCATCGGAATGAGATCCGCGGCGGCTCCGCACAGACCTATCAGTCTCATAAATTCTCTCGCCGTGACTTTGTCTGCGTGCAGACAATAGCGAGCGTAACAACTGACTAATTTCGCTCTGGTTAACGGCAGACGAACGAGATTGTTGTGCGTCTCGAAGCTCATTCCCAGATGAGTGAATGACTTGGACGGCACCAGATCCGACTTCTCCTCGTTTACTAGACATCGGAGCAATAGAAGAAGATTCTGAACATCGTTCTGAAGCGTTAACTCGTTGCCGTACCTCTGAAGAATGTCGTCCAGGTAGGCCGACGTTACCGCAGACGAATGAGCTCGGAAGTAGATCATTACCGAGTTCATTACCCGAGTGAAAGCCCAGGGTGCTAGATTCAATCCGAAGCACATCGCCCGGAATTGATACACCACTCCTAGGACTGAGAAGCGTAGATACTTTCGGAATGTCGGATGTACCATGACGTGAAAGTACGCATCTTTGAGATCTATGCTCGTTGCATAATCGTTCACCCGAATACTCGCTCTGACCGATCGAATTGTCTCCATATAAAACTTCGGAGCGACGATCAGCTTGTTTATCCAGCTCAAATCTATGACTGGACGGAACGAGCCATCTGGTTTCGGAACCAGAAACAGATGGCTGTAGAATCCCGGAGATTCCTGGTTTTCTACGACCTCTACCGCGTTCTTCATTAAAAGAGACTGCACCTCTGATAACAGAGCGTCTCTTTTCTGTGGATTTGACGGAAGATGAGTCCACTTTGGACTTCGAGTTAATGGAGGCTTTCGTTTGAAGGATATCTTTAGACCTTCCGAAGTCACTCCTCTCACCCAAGGGTCGTCCGTAATCGACGCCCATTCTTGTGAAAAGCTCGACAACCTTCCGCCAACCGGAACGCGATACAGGTTTAAGCCATCACCTCCTGGACCTGCGAGGCCTGCGGTAGGAGAAACCACGTCTTCCACGACCCGCACCTCGCCTCGTCGACCTCGGGGCGTCCGACCGATTGTCCCGGCCTGAAGGACGTCCCGAACGAGAGTCGCTATCCTGACGGTCTCTCGAATAAGACCAAGAGGACGCACCGGAACCTCTATAGGAACCTCTCTTGGGCGCATTAGACCCAGAAGTGCCTGTCTTATTCGTGTCTGCTGTATCCGACTTCTTAGGAGCAGATCTGAACAACAGAGAATCATTAGCTTTCTTTTTAATTTTATCATAAATAGCGGAAAGCTTGCCGTCAAAGAGAAGTTCTCCTGAGACCGAAGCGACTCTAAGAGAGTTCTTCACCTTAGAATCCACTAGTGTGGATGTAGCTAGGGCTGCGTCACGTCTAACCAACTCCAGATTTGCCACTGAAAGGGCGGAGTTACACGTGGAATAAGCTACTGCCCTTGAAAGAAGTCTTAAAGAGGATTGTATATCCTGAAACTCTTTCCCCTGAAGGCGCAGTGATAACGCCTTAGTAAGGTGATCTGCGTAAGATAAGGCATCTAAATTGGCTCTGTTAGACGCAATAGCTGTTTCCAACACAGCGGTTGGAATAGAAACTGACGACGGTAATGATAGCTCTAAGTCTTCCGCCTCGTCGTCCATACGCAGAGGAACTCTCGGTATACCCTGTCCTGCCGTATCGAATTTATTCCTTGCATTAATGAAAGGCAGGTTGAGAGTATTAGCGGACAAGAAACCTGCTTTCCCCGTCCTGGAAGCAAGTTTAAATATAGCGTCGTTCAATAATTCAAATGTTCTTGCAACATTATTGGACTGCGACGGAAACTCGGGAGCGATCTCCCTGAACCGCTCAAAAAATTCAGAGTCCAATGACGCTATAATTCTCTTGTCCGGAAGCGCAGCAGTCTGGCCCGACGGAACAACTTGAGGGAGAAAGTGCCGGATGAAGTCGACAGCAGCTTTATGTTGTTCCGAAAGGGATAGCTCCAAGTCATCCGTATCCCTTTCACCATCCGGTCGGACCTCATGATGTTCCCGGTCGTCCGCCCCCGATGCTTCGGCGGAGCGTACCGACCCAGCGCCGTCGGATAATTCACGATCCGACACCGTTTCTGTCGGCTGCTGGGATGCTGCGATAAGCTGTGCTATCTGCACAAGAATGTCCGGCGTCGAGACCTGCGGAGGCGCAGTCTTTCGCTGCTTCGCCGAGGGCAGCTCCGCATCAGATGGCTCCCGCATACTTTTCCTATGCGAACGTCCAGAGTCCATCGGTCTCGAATCCCTGGCTGCCGGATGGTGTGACCTGGTCGCCGAAGAATCCTTCATCGGCAAAGCTGGTAATATATCGGCGGTCACGCAGCCAAGGTGCGGTCGTGTGCGCTGACGAGAAGAGGAAGCCTTAACAGTCTCTGCGGACTGCTTATACAACGGAGCGTCCCGAGCGACGGACGTATGCTCCGCTAAAGACACATTTTGTACCACAACATCTGGTCCCAGATGTTGTTGTACGAGAGAGGGGCCTCTCTCGCTCGCGGCCCGGCTGGACCTGGACGAGCTAGGAACCGGACTCAAAGGCTTCCTCCGTTCTCGCTTACTATCCGCCGTCACTGGGTGTGCATCTATTATGTTTATAGTGCTCGCATCACCCAAAATTTCCTCTTGGACCGCATCGGACGAACCCAGCTGCCGAACCATTCGGTGAATGGACGCTACACCGGGCGAACTAGCGGACGACATTTGTCTAATCTCCATGAGCACTTTTGCCGCTAGCTCTGAATTCATTTGTGACGACGGACGCACACTTGAAGAAGATAACATGGAAACATCACCCTGTTCTGGTTCCTCTGAAATAGAAACTGAGAGAGTAGAGTGACCTTGCGGAGAAAGAGCCGGAATCGCTCTTTCTCCAGAAACAACATATCGTGACACACGTTTCCAATGTTTCTCATCCCAATATTCACATATAGGACAGGGATTAATGCGAGAACACTGACTACAATTAATACAATGATCATGAAAGTCAGAGGAAGATTTCTTCCTATTACAATTTGAACAATGTCCCTTCATTGTGAAAGAACAACAATAAGTCCTAGTTACTCGCAAAAACCCCTGACACAAAGATACATAATAACATGATCCATTAATAAATGAAAAAACAATTGCAAAACAAAATAATTTTGAAAAAATATTTTTTCAGCGAAGCCCAAGTTGCTGAAAAGTAACGTTGAGCCCCGATGGATCCGATGGCAAAGTGTGGTCAAAAATTTTAAATTTATATTAAATAATTAATGAGACACTTTCGGATAATATAAATGTATCTTATAGTGAGATAAACTACAGCAAAGGCAAACAGCCCCCCTCAAAAAAGGCTGTTGCCAATGAAAACAAACAGTGTAAAAACACCAGAAAACATGACTCCAGGCACTGAAAAAACTGGCCCGGAATCAGTCATCAATTACACTCTATCTGATGCAAAACAGAGACTCCCAGGAGATAATCTGTAGAACATCAGATGGAAGATGCAGAACACAAACGTTATACACCCATGGGTGAAAACGTAACTATGGGGAAAATAACAGAAAACATTCTGTAACCAAGCAACTCTCCCAGGAAATTTTAGAAATGAAATTTCTCAAAAATATGCCAAAAGCATGGGAGAATTGCAAGGGGGGACTTTAGAAGGTTAGGGAAGAGGAAACACTGAATAAGCAGTGCAACAATTAGCAAGAATGACAACAAGAGGCCCATGCCTCGAAAATAGGCAACTTAACATAATTTCATCAAAAAATTTTAAGTACAGCCCTGATTAATTTTTGTCACTTCTTTTTCCTCTCCTCCTTCTATCCTCCTTAGAATCACATTTTCTCCAAAAATTACGTGTCTGGCATCCTTTAAACTGAGATTTACAAGCACAAAGATCAGTGAGATGTTGACTGATGAAGGGCCAAACAGAGAATGATAATTGGCGCCAATTTCGGGACGTCTGCGTCACTGCGCATGCGCAGTAGAGGCGTAGTATGGAGGTCTTTTAGGACATGATTTCTTTTTGTTTTGGATGCAAATTTTGGGGATTGGGGGGCAAAATTTGTGTTTGGCCCTGGTTTTGTTAGAGTTAGCACCAGCTAAGTCTGGGTCATTGATACAGTATAAAAATATCAAAAAAATATCACTGGGTAAGGGTCTGTGGGAAATTGTAAGCCTTAGAAACAGTAAGAGGTGCATAGTAACAGGGCAGAAAATCAAAGTGGACTCTTAAAGAAACTTTAACACAAGTGTTGACATCGATGTTGACGTGCCTCAGGTCATGACATAAGCGCACACAACTTTGTTGGTGAGCTGAAAAATGAACCAAACTAATCGTTGAATACTGAAACCGTCTGAATTTTCAAATTTTCCTACATTCACTGTTGAGGCTTGATAACAGTTGAAAGGTTCATTTTCATGAAAGAAGTGACTGATTTTCTTTCCAGTTTTGTTGACCCTCAATAGACGGCAACTGTCCTGAATTCCCAGTGGACTACAACCTGTACATATTCAACTGCTTAGCAATGATTTCAGAAATCATTGATCTGACTATAAATCACTACACAGGTTTTTTTTACTATTGTCAACCAGAACCTCCTAAAGATGGCATGGTCAGGGCACATGCTCTGAGATCGCAAAAGTCTGAAATAGGTCTTTAAACATTAAGGTGTGTTTAGAACGAGTCACAAAATTACTGTAGATATGATTTGTGGTCGTAAAAGAATGTCACTGTTGAGCTCATTGGCAGTGTCATTTATAGTGTTGTAGTTGAATGATACTACAACTTATTCTGATTTTTTTATGTGAATTCCTCTTTGGTACATTCAGAAAATAACAGTCACGTCAAATACCAAATACCGAATCGATACCACGGAAAACCTTCCTAAAAATACAGATACCAAATTCAAAATTCCAATACTGGCCATCTTTTCTTATTACCCATCATTGGAACGAGCCTGGCAATCTCATATTAATGAGGTATCGTAAGCTATGTTTTGGAGGGAAATTTTTTTTTAAATTTTGACTATTCAAGAATGTTCTACAAATGTCGCCTTCTGTTAAATATCTGATCATGAATCCTGTTTGATAGGCGTAATTATCATCTTACAACAACAGAAAAACATTGAAATTCAAAAGCCACTTGCATTCAGTTTATACAACAAACAAAATAATATGGAAATTTTAAGATGAGTCATTCCCCCCCCCCCCCCATCTCCCCCGAGTCTACCTCTTTGCCAAGACATTGGCATCCATTTATTCCATGAGATTCTCTGGGAGTTTAGTCTGTTATACACATCATGGGTGTAGAAGATACAGGGTACAGTTCAGTGGGCTATTCCAGTTTACATGGTTTATAGTGAGTATACGTAGATATATCAGAATAATAACCATGTCGTTTCAGTCATCAGTTCACATTCTGAAATATCATTCTCTATTAAACCATCTAAACCTCCTCCGGAGGAGGATTATTGGTTTTTATCTGATAACCATAGAGTATAACAACTGTTGTATATACTTGAAGTATATACAACAGGTGTTGTATATAATTATAATTTATGCGAACGACCTCTGACCTCTTTCAATTCCATTTTCATTCATTCATTCATGAAACATCGTTATATCACAGGGCAGGTTTTAATTGTACGCTTATTGCACTTTGTCAAAATCCTCTGATGGTGTCATTTCTTATTTATTTTGCTTCAATAAAGGCAACCTAAAATTTTGCTTCAAAACATTGTAGAAATTACTTGAATGTTAATAGTAATTAGTATGCGGCGACTGTGAACTATTTATAGTCACGGCCTCGATCAAAAGTACTCGTGGAACTGCGCTAATTAAAAGTTCGTCTGCTCTACCTGAAAAAAAAACACTTCGTAAAAATTGTAAACAAACGCAAAATTATTTGTTATATTGGGACTACAGCATAAAACACGGAAGAAAACTGGAACTATGTCAAAAAAAGAATAACTCTACTGAAACACCGTTTTGTTACTGTTAATAAAATAGCTGAAATTTATTTTGTTCCAGCGCAGTTACATGATGCAAGAAGTGCAATCGCACTTTACAATCGCCGTCATCGATTTTGTAATGTAAGGGACACAACTCTATGCATATTGTCCTATTTCTTTTGTCTCGTAGACTGGTTTTCTTTGGAGGCCCGTGGGAAGCATATATAAGTCGGGTAGACACACGAGACGGGTGTCTGTTTGTTATCAGATAAAAACAATAAACATATAGTGTGTTTTTATATCTGTGTTATACAACTCGTTGAAATATGGTTTATTTTTTCTCGGCGAAGCCTCGAAAAAATAAACCATATTTCAACTCGTTGTATAACACAGATATAAAAACACACTATATGTTTATTGTCTATATATTTTATTCTTGACATACGTAGTCTACTGTACATAAAAGTTCTATACCTTCCACAGCATTCTCTGGTTTTATCATTAAGCCAAATGACACATTCTATTGTGACTATTAACTCCTAGCACTCTGGTAGTATTTCAAATTTTCTGTCATTAACTCCATATTGCCCATGCAGCAAGAAAAATTTTAAAAATTATATCTTGTTTGACAGAGCTCAATGAGCTCTGTCAAACAAGATACAATTTTTTAAATTCTCAGCTGCATTGTGGGAAAAATTTGATGCTCAAAACTTTGGTATTTTGACATCAGAGTGCAGAGTGTTAAACCAGTTGTAGGGAGTGTAGTGGCTCAGTGGTTACAGCACTGCGCATCAAACTGAAAGGCCCATGGTTTGATCCCCTGCCAGGAGTAAGTGCATTGTGTCCTAGGACAAGGCACTTAATCCAGACTGCCCACGTGGGGGCACGGTGGTGCTCTGTACTAAGGTTTACTGCACGTCAACATTTGCAGAATGAGATTCCCAGAGGGTGAATTTGATGAACTGGTGAATTTTCTATCCCATACAGTGGGCCAATTTATCCTCTGGGTACTTCTTTCTGTTTAGTTTTGAGACCCTGATTCAGATTGAGGTTAACAGAGGGTAAATTTAGTGATGCTACCCTGCTGTGCAGGGTAGCATCACTAAATTCACTGTCTTGACCCCATTTTGCAAATGACAGTATTATTATTTTCTGGCTTGGGAGTCTGACAGCTGCTCGCCATTGCTCAGTGGTTTTCAGCAGGTACTCCAGCTTCCTCTACCCATAAAATTGTCTGACACAAGGTGACCCTGGCTGTCGAAAGTGTTATTAATCCCCAAATAATAAATAAACCAGCTGTCACATGGAATAGTATATTCACCAAAAGTAGCACTCCACTGCAACTACCAAACCAGTTTTTTCAAAAGATTCTCGCAAGGAAAACAATGAGAATCATCTTTGATTCTCACAAAATGTCCACCTCATTTTTGTCATAGATTCTAAAAAGTGTTCTTTGCTTTTTTTGCTCTCTCACAATAAGGTAAAACTTTCATTTTGCGATGATGTCGAGTGAAGTCACCGATATCCACTGCCAAGGGGAAGGTTCTGTAACTATCAAGACCACTAAAAACCTATATGTTGGAATGTTTTCTACATGTAAGACACCAAAATTGGAACACAGCCCTCAAGGTTTACACTCAAGTAAATACATGAGTTTGTTTTTTGATTACAGAATACATACTGGTTACACTCACAAGGTTATAACAGTACTTTCAAATTCTAAATTATTTAAGAACAAAAAATTTATTCTCGTAGCAAAAGCTTGCAAGAATAAAAATGATTCTCACAAATCAGGACAAATTACCAGGCCTGTCGATATACCCAAACAGGGGTCAGCTTGGCAGCTGATTTTAGGGAGAAGTGACTTCTCCCTCCAGAGACTTTTGGGAGAAGTCAGGGGCCAGGAGGGAGAAGTCAGTTGAAATGAGGGAGAAGTCAGAAAAAAACATAAAACGTATATGACTTCATGACAAAATAAATGTACATAGAGGACATAATTGTGGAGGAAAAAAATAAATAAAAGTTATACAAACATACATACACACACAAAACTAAGTCATGTAGGTTAAAATCCTCCCCCCTCCCCTACGAAAAAATGTGCCGTTCATGGTTTCTGAATACCCTAACTCGTTCCCTAACAGTGATGACCAGGGTTACAATGCAGTTGATTTTGTATTTGCCTCAATGCAGTGGATTTGAAATTCAACATTACCCATGGTGAGAGTGTTCTTCTCTGTAATAGAAGGGATATTCTTTTAAAAAAAATATTTAAAGTATTTAAAATAAATTTCAAGTTCACATAAGAAACTGGGTCATTCATGGTTTCTGAATGTCCTAATTGAATTGAAAGGCGTAGTTATAAAAGTTTTCAATATTCTTCGTAAATTAAGCGTCATTAACAATTTGAGTTAATTTATTTCTAAGGTAAATGACAAAATATTTCAGTTGTCTCCCTTCCCTGCTGCACTGGGAAATAATAATACCAATACTCTGTTCTGAAAAATGACAATTTCTGCCAACCGTTTTACATTGACACGTGCAATTGGTGCTATGAAGGCCTGCCATTCTTATCCATCCTAATATGTGTGATTTCTATTGTAGCCTTATTGCATTTAACCCCCTTCCAACACAAGTTTTCAAAGAAAAACTTTCAATGCAAATTGCAGGGCGAATTTCAATGCATCCAATTTTTCAGTGGAACAGAGCATAACCGTAAGCAATTTTGACGTTTCTATGGACAACTGTCTCCTACACATTTTTGGGGGTTTTGAAACGGTGGCTAACTTTAATAAATTCTAATTAACTCGATGCGTGTCTTTCTTGTGTGATTCGTTGTTTTTGCTGGCACTTTTGTTTTTAAATAGCATTTTGCACTGGTTGCTATCAGTTGGGGCGTATTGTTCTAATGACTATGCCATTACAACTCTTTTCAGAAATATAAAATTGGGCTAGTTTAGGCTATTTTCAGAGCCGTATGATGGATTTTAACAGCAGCCGTGTTTACTTTTTTGTGAATGCAGAAGCGTTTTTTTTTTTAAATAAAACATAAGAAAATACAGTAAACTCCCATGTTTCCCAAGGCAGTTTTGGAGGGCGACTTGAATTTCGCTCCCAATGTAAGCCAAGGCGACTTGAGGAATGACAAGGCGACTTCTTCGCCCTAATCACCCATTTGGCTGAACCCTGTACCCAAAAATGATGAACCATTTAGGCACAATATCTGCATTTACAAAATTCGGTTTGTCAAACAAATAAAGTTCAAGCTTGCAAGATCTGGACATTTAGCTGAAGATCTGAAAAAACTTTTATTTGGCTTATCCATCAGCTTGATGCAAAATCAGTCTATGCAAAATGTTATTCTAAAACATACTTTTCCAGGACAATTTGCTGATAAGGTTCCTAAGTGTTTAGCCAAGTTTATTTTTGCTTCTGCCATGCTTCCACCAACTGGATCATGTTCCTTTTTGCCAGCAAAAGCCAGTTGTGAGTATGTGGTTTGGTATCCTGAAATAAAAACAGATCAATTAAACACAGTTCTAAATGAAACTACATTACTTTAAAGTATGTGAAATTCTTCTGCTGAAGTTTATGGGGACATGCAAGTCTTTTTCCAGTCATTGTTTTTTAAGTTATTCACTTTTATTATTTTGCATCCAACATCTGTTTCTCAGGCCCTCCCACATGGTCCTTTTGGCTGCCGCATACTCTCTTTTTATAACCAAAGTAAACTTGAAAAAATAAAAATTAAATGGTTTATGCCCGATAATTTACCCAAGTTAATAAAATTTATAAATTTGTCCCTTGAGTGCAACAAGGCTTTGCAATGCTTTAGCAATGCAAAGCCTTGTTGCATTCAAGGGACGAAATACACCACCACCCATACTATTCTGTAGATTATGAGGCCTAAAACATAAAACAAACCAAGAATATGAACTTGTGATGGCAAAGAAATCTAAATTTTATAGTAAATTTCCTTTCTTATTATACCTACCACAATTGTTTACTACAGGCTTGCACTACAGTGGAAGTCCCTAACTCGGATAAAATACTCTCTATTTTTGTCTTTCCCAAGCAAGTTGGGAAAGAAAAGTGGTGCAAAAGCACCAATAAAAATAAGCCAAAACTGGGTCAAGTGCAACCGGCGCAGACCCAGTACGGGACGCTCTCTCCCAAGTACAACTCCACGACTTCCGTTGCCAGTGCGCATATACCGTCTCTAAAGACTCATTCTTTTTGAATCCGTAAACGTTAGAGTTATGTGATCAGCGGAAGAAAGATTCTTTACCCGTAAAGAAGACGGGAGGGCCTCCATGTAAACAATTGTGGTAGGTATAATAAGAAAGGAAATTTACTATAAAATTTTGATTTCTTATCAACCTACTCACAATTGTTTAGTACAGGCTGAATAGACAAAAGGCTGGAGGGAATCGCATAACCAACCCCCACATAACCCTAGTGCACTGGAACCGTGAAGCAGAAGGAAGAGGTCCCGAGGCTTATCAACCATAATGTCGCAATCATTGGTAAAGGACAATGAAAAGAGACATATGAGCCTGTGTGACACACAGACAGAAAAAAGGGCAGTAACAGCACAAGGCTGAAACTGACCTTCAAGAAGCCTAATGGCTATGGCAGACAACAGCCTGAGCAGAAGAAAGAGGACCCAAGGCAAAAAGGTCCTCCGACTGCTCCTGCAACTGGCGTAAATAAAAGGTGGAGAAAGTAGAAGCATTTCTCCAGTAGGCTGCCTGCATAACATCCGACAACTTGACGGAGTTAGAATAAGCCCAAGAGGTAGACAGTGCCCGCACCTCGTGGGCAGAAATACGATTGGTAATACAATCGCCAGCTGCTAAACGACTATAAGCCGTACGAATAGCAAGACAAATCCATCGAGAAATGGATTGAGGAGAGATCTTCTGTCGACCCGGAATGAGAGACAGAAAAAAACGTTTTCTGCCCTTCCGAATGAAGCGTGTCCGATCAAGATAAATGCGAATAGCACGGACCAGACAGAGCAAAGGGCGAGTACCCTCAACAGAGGGAAGAGCCCTGATACAGATAGGAGGAGGAGTAGTATCTGGTAACTGATTCTTAGCCAAAAAGGAGCAATCAGTGGTAAAAGTAACACTGTTGGGAGAACTCCTAAAAAAGGCCGGGTCAACCGAGAGGGCGTGAAGCTCACTAACCCGTCTGGCCGAAGCAAATGCCATCAGAAAAGCCGTCTTGTATGTGAGAAATTGCATATCCACCTGGGATAAAGGTTCGAACGGTGCCCCCCCCCCCCCCCCCCCCCCAAGCAAAGAAGCACCCACGAAAGATTCCATCATGGAGTAAGCTGCAAAGTCCGAGGCCTTTTCAAAGAAAAGTGCCGAACAAGCTTGGAGAGGTAAGGATTAGTGCCGATACGACGCTTCCCCACATAAGAAAAAGTCTCTGAAAGCATAGACCTGTAACCCTTGATGGTAACAGGCTGGAGACCCCGAGAATCAAACAGATATACCAGAAACTCCGCAATCTGTGAAATCGAAGGATTGGCATAATCAACAGAGTGATCAGCACACCATCGACAGAAGACCTTCCATTTAGCTGCATAAGCTAAACCAGTGGAGTGCCTCCTTGAAGAAGAAATGCACTCCACTGCTCGTCTCGAAAAACCTCTACGGAGGAGACAGGACCTGACAAAAGATATGCGTGAAGGCACAATGAAGTCGGGTCGACGTGAAACCTCCTCGGGCGACCTTGACAAAGAAGGTCGCGACGTAGCGGGAGACGTGCCGGAACCGCTGCCATCAGCGAGCGGAGCTGATTGATCCACACCCGCTGAGGCGACAGGGGAGCGATCAGAATGATTCGACAACTGCAGGTTTGAATTTTGGCGAGAACCTGAGGAAGAATCGGAACCGGCGGGAAGGCTTAGCCGACTAGACCGTTCCAATCGAGTGACAGAACGTCCACGGCAAAAGCCAGAGGATCTGGACACGGGGACACGAAAGTGTCCACCTGATGGTTCCAACGAGTCGCAAAGAGATCGATGTGGGGACGTCCCCAGAGATCGCAAAGCGACTGGAACACTGCCCTGTGAAGCATCCACTCGGTGGAAATAACCCTGCCCTGTCGGGACAGGGAGTCGGCTAGGACGTTCAGACGACCGGGAATGTGACGAACAACCACTCCGGCGTGAACCTCCTGAGCGAGCAGTAAAAGATCCCGAGCTAACTCGTACATCGGAAGCGAGTGCGTGCCGCCCTGGTTCCGAATGTAAGCAACCACTGTCGAATTGTCGGATAGTAGAAGGACCTGGCGATTCGACAGGTGAGGGATCCACTGCCTGAAACTCAGAAGAAGAGCAAGAAGCTCCTTCTGGTTGATGTGTAGAGCTGCTTGATCCTGGTCCCACATCCCGTGTAGGGAAAGACCGAGAGGATCCAACGTCGCACCCCATCCGAGATCGCTGGCATCTGCTGTCAGAACGCGATCGGACGTGGGTAAGTCCAGCGGAACACCCTGCGTAATCCACTGAACATCTGTCCAGGGAAGAAGGTGAGGATACAGAGAGTCCGGAAACGGAAGCACCTGATCCAGAGAATCTACATTCGGTCTCCAACGACTGAGCAGAAAGTGTTGGAGAGGTCTGACACGCAGCCGACCTAGAGGAATGAGATCCGTCACCGAACCGCAGAGACCGATCAGCCGGAGAAAACTCCGAGCGGTCGCGGACCTGGACTGGGACAGAGTCAGAGCAAAAGCTGAGAGAATCACAGCCTTGGCCTGGGGAACAGCCACCAAATTGAATTTGGTTTGGAAAGACATCCCCAGATGACAAAACGACTGAGAAGGGACCAGGTCCGACTTCTCCTCGTTGACTCTGAATCCTAGCGACGTGAGCAAGCTCAACAGAGTGGCGACATCCGATTCCAGTAAGGCAGCATTGGAATGTCTCTGGAGGATATCGTCCAGATATGCCGAAGTAGTCACCCTGGACTGTGTGCGATGGAACGCTATCACATGCGACATCAGTCTGGTGAACGCCCAAGGAGCCAGGTTGAGGCCGAAAGGAATGGCCTTGAACTGGTAAACTCGCCCCAGAAAAGCGAACCTGAGATACTTCCGTGACGCCCGATGCATCGGAACGTGGAAGTAAGCGTCTCGCAGGTCGATGCTGGCTGCGAAATCTCCCTGGTGAATTGATTGGCGGACTGACCTGAAAGTCTCCATGCTGAACTTGGGAGCAATGATAGACTGGTTCAGGATGCTCAGATCGATAACCGGTCGGAGTCGGCCGTCCTTCTTCGGCACCAAGAACAGGCGGGAATAGAAACCCACTGACTGAACGTTCTTGATGACCTCGATCGCCCTCTTTGCCAGGAGATTGGCAACCTCCGTGGACAAAAGTTCCCGACGTAAAACGTCTGAAGGAACTGTGGTTGGAAGAGGCACCCTTGACAGAGTGGGGTGCCGTCGGAAGGATATGCGCAGCCCGGACCGAACAACATCTAACACCCATGGATCGGATGTGATGGTGGTCCAATGGTCTGCGAACTCTGCTATCCTTCCTCCAACCTGGGACGAGTCGAGGTGAGGACCTTCATTTCGAGCCTCGACGAGGCCCGCGAGAGGAGAAACCACCTCCTCTGCTAAATGAAGAATCCTGAGACTTCCCTCGAGTCTGCCGACCCCTACCTTTACCCCGTGAGTAAGAAGTAGAGGCGGCGGCAGAAGGACCAGCCTTTTGCTTCACAGAGGAAGCAGAAGGGTACTTGTTAGGCTTGGAACGGCCCTTGCCTCCCCGAGAAGGCTGATCAAGCTGACGAAACAGCAGCTGATCTTTGGAATGACGTAGGACGTCATCCCGGACCGTCGACACGGAACCATGGAAAAGTTGCGGACCTGCCAAAGAAGCAGATCGAAGAGTAGCACGCTGCTCCTCGGGAAGGGATCGTCCTGTGTCCAGCACAGCGTCCCTTCGAACTAATTCCAAATTGGCCGTGTTACAGGCATGGGTGTGAGTAAGGTGCATAAGCGCCTTGGACAGCACACGCAAAGGAGCCTGTACCTCGTCAAACTTATCTGGAGGCAGATAAGCAGCCAAAGCTGAGACGACGTGATCTGAGAGAGAAAGCATGCCAAGCATCTCTCTAGATAAGCCCAACGTGGACTCCAGAGTCGTCATTGGAATGACGGCAGACTTGGGCTTGGAAAGCCCGAGGGAAGTGGAGTCCTGATCCAGAACCGTCAAAGTCTGGCAGACTGACGGATTGGCAGAATCGTAGGAACGATAACGCACAGGAGGCAAAAAGGTGTCAACCCTGGTGAAGAACGAAGTCTTCAAAGCCTTGGAATTCAGCTTGGCATCCAAAGCTGAAAAAGCCTCAAACACCTGTACCGACTGGCATGGTCGAAGGCGCCCAGAAGCAGGTTGCTCCATAGGCTGTTGGCGCGCGACCGATGATCGCGGCCAGGCTGACACAGTCGGCTGGTTAGCAGGTTTGAGCTCAGGCAGAAACCCAAACACAAAGTCAAGAGCCGCCCCCAAGTCCGAAGACTGCTGGCCCTCGACCTCAAGCATGTCGGAAGACACATAGCCCATCGTGGGCAAACCAGCCGACGCCTCCCATGGTGTCGGGACACCAGAGGAATCGGAAACCGGCCTGTTTCCAATCCCGGGAGGCGGCGCCATAGGAGGCGCCTGGAAACCACCCATAGCCTCGCTGGAAGCAACAGGAAGGCTCTTAGAGAGAACCTGAGTGAGTAAGGAGAGGGCCTCCCTAAGCTCACTGCCTGTACCGACCGGTTCGACAGGGGAGCGAACCGGCAAAGTGGCTTCACCTCTGACCCTCTTAACCAGCGAAGGGTCACGATCCTCCAAAACACCCGACGCGGGACGACGGGCGGCAGCCAAAACATCTGAAGGCAGACGTGTATAGGGGTACGATGCACCCCGAGGATCAATATTGCGAGAACTCATGAGAGTCACCGCGGACCTCTGCGGGGCAGAAGGTCCAGGCTGCACAAAAAGCGTTGGTCCCCCAAAACTGGTCGTGTGACCAGAGTGAGTGGACGGAAACGCCACGGAGTTCATAGTGTTTCAACTACGAACATCCGAATCCAAAGACACAACTGTGGTACTCGACGGCGACGAGACCACAGCGATGGGCTCTGCCGGCAGCCCCTTCCGACTTCGCCGAGTTGAAGCCAGGGAAGGCTGGGGCCGATATCCCACGTCTACAGTATCGGACAGTTCTGCAGTCCCCTGCAGCGAAAAGCCGAGGCCGGCTGAAACAGACAACGAAGCAGACGGACCAGCAGCAGTAGTAGATACGTCGAGAGTCGTTGAGGCTGGTGAAATAGTGGAGAGAGCACACCGGCTCGGCTCCGAAGGAGGAGTCACAACCCTAGTGACAGCCTCAGATGTCGACTGGAGGGGGACCGTAGTCCCGGAACCAGGCATCTCTACACCAGAACACTCAACGGCTCCCGCAGTATCCACCACAGGAAAAGACTGCACATCCCCCACGGAGGAGGAATAACTCTCACCAGACAAAGTCGGCTCGGGAGGCCCCGAATGACCACGTTCTCCTTTCCCGCGGGAGCGGGAGGCACGGCCACGAGAACGAACGACACGATTTACAGACGCCCAAAAGGTGGAAGACCATGTTCCACAGACACCACACGGCCGCTCGGCCGAACACCCATTACAGGAGGAACACGACGAATGTACATCGTCCACATGCTTAGGCAGCAGACACTGCCAACAAGGAATTGTCCTAGGCATGAAAGAGGTGAGAGGAGCAGAGAAGGTGAGATCAGAAAACAGAACACCCCCAAAGAGAGAAAGGTGACAGAAACAAAGACCCCAGACGGTCGACCGGGAACCACCCAACAGGAAGACTACTCTCAACAGAAAGAAGAAACACTGTAGGAGTGGTACCCCGCTGACACCTAACTCTAACACAATTAGAAAATTTTGCAAAAAAAGCATTAACAATAATTGTGAAATAATCTAAGTCCGAACCGCGTGGCCCGCGAAATTCGCGCGCGACTCGAGAGAGAGCAAATAAATATACATTATGGACATATAATAGAAAAAAGAGAATATAAAACACTGTTCCTGAGAATACAAAGGATACACTGTGGTATAATGAATCAGGAATCATCAAACATCGAGTTGGTGGAACACTGATAAGCGTACAAAAACATCTCGACACGAAGCGGATTTTAAAAAGAATGAGTCTTTAGAGACGGTATATGCGCACTGGCAACGGAAGTCGTGGAGTTGTACTTGGGAGAGAGCGTCCCGTACTGGGTCTGCGCCGGTTGCACTCGACCCAGTTTTGGCTTATTTTTATTGGTGCTTTTGCACCACTTTTCTTTCCCAACTTGCTTGGGAAAGACAAAAATAGAGAGTATTTTATCCGAGTTAGGGACTTCCACTGTAGTGCAAGCCTGTAGTAAACAATTGTGAGTAGGTTGATAAGAAATAATTACAAAAATAATAAAAAGTTAAAAAATTTATAGTAATTTATATATTTTTTATACTTACCAATGACCCAGACATAGCTGGTGCTAACTCTTAAAATATAGGGCCAAACACAAATTTTGCCCCCCAATCCTCAAAATTTGCATCTAAAACTAAAGAAAACATGTCCTGAAAGGCCCTCCACACTTCGCCCCTACTGCGCATGCGCAGTGTCAAGGACGTTCCGAAATTGGCGCCATTAATCATTCTAATAACCAGTGCCTGGTAAGCGCTATGTACTCAGCGGGGAGGCAAGAGTTCCCAACTCCTGGGAGGGCCATCCCCGTCTGGGTCATTGGTAAGTATAAAAAATATATAAATTACTATAAATTTTTTAACATTTTTATACTGTACCAATGACCCAGACATAGCTGAATAGTAAAAAGGCTGGAGGGCCAAGGACATAGAGCAAAATGGAATACGCTCAATAAAATAAAATAGAGTCATCCCCTGTAGGGAAAAAGAAGTAATAGGCCTTACATGTATCTTTCTTATTTATGATAAATTAGAAAGATACAACACCTTCCAAAATTGAGCTTCATACATCCATGTACTCTATTAATATCCAATATAATCCTTATACTAATAATTTTTAAAGTAAGCCAATAAATAAAGTAAGTCTAGAGAATAGAGACTCTTATACTCCTAAAAGTGTCTGAGGATTGCATAATCATGTCCGTTGACATATGCAATATTCAAAAGCTATACTTTAAAAACTAAGACTTGAATGAATTTTAAAAACCTAAACTTCTCACTAAACAACCATCCCAATAACAGCTCAGAATTACTAACTCCGGAGGAGGTATCCCCTTGTTTTCATAGTAAAACAGGTGACCCAAGGGAACACCCTCCCCCCCCCCCCCCTTTTTCTTGCCCTGGGTCAAATAGCCCAGAGCGAAGAGGGCAGCCGAACGGAGACACTGCCGAAACAGACAGCCTACCTAGCTATAGTAGCAACTGTTAAGTGAATGACATTCTGAGCAGTAGATAATAGACCTAACAATAGAGGCCTCCAGAAATGGACTCGATATTTCTGAGATAAAATTCATGAATGTGGATGGCTGAGCGCAATGAGCGGCCTTAAAAAATCTATAATAGCGACACTATTAATGTAAGCCCAAGAAGTAGAAGAACTCTTACTTCATGAGCCGAAATCTTAAGCACAACTGCTAAGTCAATGATATACCATAAGCAGTACCGATAGTTAATAGAATCCATTAACAATAAAATGGAGCGTAACATCCTTCTACTAGACATCAGAGACAGAAGAAGCTTACGCCCATAGTAATAAACAGAAATCCGTTTATAAATACATAAACTGTACCCGGAAAGATTAAAGGCCTATGCCCATACGAAGACGGAAGGACCTTAAAATAATAGGTTCCGGATAATAGGAGCCTAACTCTTATGCAACAATCCAACCTAAATAGTAACGGAAATAGTGATTCCGAAACTACGAAAGTGAAAATCATCCATCGATAGTGCATGAAACTCACTGACTCTACAGTAAATGAGAAACCAACAGAATTACTGTCTAAAAGGTCAGAATTTGAAAACTACTGTTTCCAGAGGCTCAAATGATTACTTAGCTAAATAAGAACCGAAGTTAAAATCCGTATAGGAATTTAATCTAAAGATTCTAAGTCTATTTATCAAAAAGTTACTAACTGACTTAAAGAGACAAAAGACTCAATTGTAAACTATCGTAGAGTGAATAGGTATGAGGTAACATAAACCTATAACCTAAATAATAACAGGCTGCAGTAAATCTTGTGAAACAAGTATACTAAAAAATAGCAATGAGTAGTATGGAGGGATCAACAATATGAACATAAGGATCCCTACACTACGACGGAAGAGCCTCCACTTTAGCCGCATAGAATAGCGAAGAAGAGGATCTCCTATAGTAAGAAATCGCGTCCAAAGCTCGTCCAGTACAGTGCTTACAATGCAATACGGACCACACACCGGAATACATGAAGGTTGCGACCTTCCTGGTTGTGATAAAGATGACACGATTTACCCAGTGAAAAAAGATCCTCTCATAGAGGAAGATTTCACGTTAAGACCCACAGTAGACAAGAGAGTAAATTACTCATGATCTCTGTGAAGATAGAGATGCTATCAACAGAAATGTATTGTGGTTGTTTATCTTAGCAATACCTGCTGAAACAACAGCGCCGGAGGATACGCGTATCCTATCATTTCGTCCTATAGATCAATAGAGCGTTAACAACATTAGCTCAGACATCTGGACAAGCCAACACATACGTCTGCAATTGATTAGCAAGCTGTGTCATAAATAAATCATCATTGGGCGCTCCCATAGATAGCAAATCTGATTGAATACTTGTTTGTTGAGAGTCCATTCCGACAGCAACAAGCGACCCGTAAGAGAACGAAAGTCCAATAAAACAATCAGACGACTCGGAATATGACGGACCAAAACTGAACTTGGTGTACTATAACCAACAGACGGATTCTTTCCATTAAATTGAATAATGGAAACGAAAGAGTGCCTCCCTGGTTCCGGAGATACGCCACTACTGTCGAATTAAAGGACAGGAATTTGGGCATGCGTTTCTGAATAATGTTCATGCAATGACATAAAGCAAGCCTAAAAAACATTATTCCGCGGAAGAAAACTGATTGCTAAGAGACTGCGGAACCCAAAGACCCTGGCACTTCGAATCCGTGGGGATCAGTATTATATCCCAATCTGTTTGACTGGCAACCGTCATAACAGCCACACTCGGGTCCGGCAACTGCGGTGACACTCTCTGAGTCAACCACCGAATGTTTGCCCCAGTCTGAATCTCTTGTAACACTAGATAGACAAGAGAACGTGTAAATGGAGCAATTCATGGATTGCCGAAAAGTTGCCGTCGAAGAGAAGCTCCTCCGAGAACGAAGCGACTCTGAGAGAGTTCTTAACCTTACTATCCACACGTGTAGATGTAGCTAGGGCTGCGTCACGTCTAACTAACTCCAATCAGCCACTGAAGGGCGGAGTTATACGTGAACAAACTACTGCCCTCAAAAGAAATTACATTGAGAATAATATCCCGTAAATCTTTTCTTGAAGACGTAATGATAACGCCTCAGTAAGGCGGATTACGTATGATAAAGCGTCTAAGTTAAGTCTACTATACATAATGTCGTTCCCAACATTGAAATTGGAAAAGACATAAACGGCGAAAAAGAATATATGCAGTCTTTAATCACACCGTCTAGACGCATATGAACTCTCGGTATGCCCTGCTCTGCCAAAATAAACTATTCGTATAAATGATAAAATGGCAGAAATGAGCAACGCGGACAAGAAACTAAACTATCATGCTTAGTAGCAGGCTTGTATATATATATAGCGTCGAAAAATAAAACATGTTGTAATGACAATATTGGACTGCGTCGGTAAGTCAGGGACAATGTCCCTGAACCGATCGAAAAATCCGAGTCCAATGACGCTATAAGTCTCTTATCCAAGATCGCAGCAATGAAGTCCGAAATAACAATCACTGGAAGATAATGCCAGAAGATATGAAAGGCATCTTCCGATACTACTAAAGGGAAAACTCGAAATCTTTCGAATCCCTTTCGCCATCCTGTCGGACCCTATAAAGCGTTCGGTCGTCCGTAGCTGATGCAACCGCGGACCGCACCGACCCAGCGCCGTCGGATAATTCCTGATTCGACTGAGAAACTGTCAATTGCTGGGATGCTGCGAAACAACTGTGCTAACTCGGATAGCACGTCCGTCACTGAGGCCTGAGGAGAAGCAGTCTTACGACGCATTGCCGCTGGAAGCTCCGTAATCGTTACCCTGTGCATACTACCAATATGCGAGCGAACGGAGTGTATAGGCCTCGTGTCCCTTGGCTACCGGATGGCGCGACCTCTTCGCCGTGGAATCACTGAATGCCGAAACTGATCGGATACTCGAGGTCACGTAGCCAATGTGCGGTCGTGTGCCCTGCTGTGAGGATGAGGAAGCATTAAGGACAGTCTCTCGGACTGTCAATATAACGGAGCGTCCCGACCGACGGGCATATGCTCCGAATGTAAAATATCTGAACAACATGCGGTCTCCTATGTTGTTGGACGAGAGAGGGACCTCTCTCGCTCACAGCCCGGACGGACCTGGACAAGCCAGGAACCGGACTAACAGGCTTCCTCCGATCTGTTCTCAATCTGCCGTCACAGGGTGAGTACTAAAGTAATTAAAGTGCTCGCATCACCCAAATCTCCTTCCTAGACCGCAACGGACGAACCCGGCAGCCGAACCATTCGATAAATGTACGCTACACCGGGTGAGCTAGCGAATGTCACTCCGTAGGCGATAGACATATTCCATGAGCACTTATTGCCGCTAACTCTTCATTAACTATGACGACAGAGGCACACTTTTGAAAGACATCTCCATAACTCTTCGAACAAGAAACCAGAAATGCTTGGTTAGCAAGCATAAAATAATAATATATATATAGCGTCGTTCAATAATTCGAAAGTTTGTGTGACATTATTGGACTATGTCGGAACTGAGGGACGATGTCCCTGAACCGAACCAAAAATTACTAAGTCCACCGACGCTATCAGTTTCTTATCCGGCATCGCAGCATTCTGGTCCGACGAAAGAAGCTGTAGAAGACCAAGTCAGATGACATACACAACAGCATATGTTGTTCCGAAAGGGAAAGCTCGAAATCCTCCGCATCCCTTTCGGTATCCCGTCGGACCGGATGAAACTTTCGGACGTCCGTACCCGCTTCCGCGGAGCGTCCCGACCCAGCATCGTCGGATAAAATATATGCGACAGATTCAGTTGATGCTGGGATGCTGCGATAAACTGTGCTATTAAGGAAAGCACGTCCGTTCCCGAGGCCTGTGCAGTAGCGGTCTTACGATGCATTGCCGCCGGAAGCTCCGTGTACGTTGACTCCCGCACACTTCCTATGCGAACGTCCGGAGTCTGCAGGCCTCGTGTCCCTGGCTACCGGATGGTGTGACCTGGTCGCCAAAGAATCCTTGATCGGCGAAGCTGGTAATATATCGGCGGTCACGCAGCCAAGGTGCGGTCGTGTGCGCTGACGAGAAGAGGAAGCCTTAGCAGTCTCCGCGGACTGCCTATACAACGGAGCGTCCCGAGCGACGGACGTATGCTCCGCTTGCGACACATTGTACCACAACATCTGGGGCCAGATGTTGAACGAGAGAGGGGCCTCTCTCGCTTGCCGTCCGGATGGACCGGAACGAGCTATGAACCGGACTAAAAGGCTTCCTCCGTTCTCCCTCCGATCCGCCGTCACTGGGTGTGCATTAGGTTAATTTATAGTGCTCGCATCACCCCAAAATTCCTTCTAGACCGCAACGGACGAACCCGGCTGCCGAACCATTCGGTGAATGGACGCTACACCGGGCGAGCTAGCGGACGTCAAAGGCCGTCGAACCTACTAGGGTCCTCTTAGGCAATTGGCGTATTTACATGAGCACTTTTCCGCTAGCCCTTCATTAATTGTGACGACGGAGGCACACTGTTGGAAGACATCACAGATACATCACCCTAATCTTGATCGTCTGAAATAGAAATTGATAAAGTAGAGTGACCCTGCGGGGAAAGGACCGGAGAGTCCAAATCCCCAATAACATACCGTGACATACGCTTCCCATATTGTCATCGAAATCATACGATACAGAACAGGAGTTAATGCGAGTACACTGACCACATATAGAATGATAATAAAGTCAGAGGAAGACTTCCTCTTAAAACAATTGATCAATATCCTTTCAATGTGAAAAGAAAACAAGTCCTGGTACTCGCACTAATCCCTGGCAATCAAAATACATAATAATAATATGATCCATTAATATAGAAAAAATAATTGAAATCAAAATATTTTGAAAAAATATTTTTTCAGAACAGCCCAAGTTTCTGAAAAGTAACATTGAGCCCCAATGGATCCCAAGCCTAAGTGTGGACAAAAATTTTAAAAATATTTTAAACAATTTATTCAACACTTACGAACAATAATAATGTATCTAGTTATGATTAAAATAACATCAAGATATTATTTTTTAGAAATCCCCCCCTCACACAGAGGGCTGTTGTAAATGTAAACAATGAGGGTAAAAACACTAAAATAAGACTCCAGGCACCCAGGCCCGAAATCAGTTACCAAAAATACACTATCTGATGCAAAACAGAGACTTCCAGGGAAGAAACTGCAGAACATCAGATGGTAGATGCAGAACACAACGCCTAACCACCCGTAGGTGAAGACGTAAACATGGGGAAAAGAACAGAATTCATTCTGTTATTCAGCTAAAACTCCCAAGAAAATTTAGTAATAATAATTACAAAAACTATGCCACAAGCATGGGAGAATAGCAAGGGGGACTTAAAGGACAGGGAGAGAGGAAAACACTTAAAAAAAACAGTGTAACTAAATAATCAGAATGACAACAAAATGGCTGCTGCCTTGAAAATAGGTAACTTAACACAATTTCATTAAAAAATTTTAAGTTACAGCCCTGATAAAATTCTGTCACACATATTTTTCCTTTCCTCCTTCTCTATCCTCCTTAGAATCACCATTTCACTAATATTTATGTGTCTGGCATCATTTAAACTGAGATTTATAAGCACAAAGATCAGTCAGATGTTAACTGATGAAGCGCCAAACTTAGAATGATTAATGGCGCCAATTTCGGAACGTCCTTGACACTGCGCATGCGCAGTAGGGGCGAAGTGTGGAGGGCCTTTCAGGACATGTTTTCTTTAGTTTTAGATGCAAATTTTGAGGATTGGGGGGCAAAATTTGTGTTTGGCCCTATATTTTAAGAGTTAGCACCAGCTATGTCTGGGTCATTGGTACAGTATAAAAATATAAAATTAACAAGAGGCCCCAAGGGGCCTGAGGGCGCTCACCTGACATGGTAGCCTAAATATCAACCCAGAGAATTGATTTCAACAAGTTGCATCTGCTCCTCCTAAGAAAAGCTTATACCAAATATCCAAAGATTCTGACCAGTGGATCTAAAAAAAAAAGAAGATTTTTAAAGAATATTCCTCATATTGAACTAAGTTATAATTCGGGCTCCCACAGTGAGTCCAAATATGGACCTAGGGACTTGGCTTGAACAAACTTGAATCTCACTCCCTAAGCATGGTGCATACCAAATATCAAAAGATTCTGCCTGCTGGATCTTGAGAAGATTTTTAAAGAAAATTCCTCATTTTGAACTAAGTTACAATTCAAGCTCCCACAGTGAGTCCAAATATGGACCTATGGACTTTGGACTTGGCTTGAACAAACTTGAATCTCACCCCCTAAGCATGGTGCATACCAAATATCAAAAGATTCTGCCTGCTGGATCTTGAGAAGAAGATTTTCAAAGAAATTTGCCTGAAATGCATTAAGTTCAAAATCGAGCTTCTAAAGTGAGCCCAAATATGAATCTAGGAAGCCGATTTGAACAAACTTGAATCAGATCCACCCCACAATGTTGCATACCAAATATCAAAAGATTCTGCCTGCTGAATCTGGAGAAAAAGATTTTTTAAGAAATTTGCCTGAAATGCACTAAGTTCGAATTCGGGCTTCTATAGTGAGCCCAAATATGAATCCAGGGGGCCAATTTGAACAAACTTGAATCAGATCCATCCCACAATGTTGCATACCAAATATCAAAACATTCTGCCTGCTGGATCTGGAGAAGATGATTTTTTAAGAAATTTGCCTGAAATGCACTAAGTTCAAATTCAAGCTTCTATAGTGAGCCCAAATATGAATCCAGGGGGCCGATTTGAACAAACTTGAATCAGATCCACCCCTCAATGTTGCTTACCAAATATCAAAAGATTCTGCCTGCTGAATCTGGAGAAGAAGATTTTTGAAGAAATTTGCCTGAAATGCACTAAGTTCGAATTCGAGCTTCTATAGTGAGACCAAATATGAATCCAAGGGGCCGATTTGAACAAACTTGAATCAGATCCATCCCTCAATGTTGCATACCAAATATCAAAAGATTCTGCATGCTGGATCTGGAGAAGAAGATTTTTTAAGAAATTTGCCTGAAATGCTCTAAGATCGAACTCAAGCTTCTATACTGAGCTCAAATATAAACCCAGAGGGCCTATTTGAACAAATTTGAATCAGATCCACCCCACAATGTTGCATAACAAATAACAAAAGATTCTGCCTGCTGGATCTGGAGAAGAAGATTTTTTAAGAAATTTGCCTGAAATGCACTAAGTTCGAATTTGGGCTTCTATAGTGAGCCCAAATATGAATCCAGGGGGGCCGATTTGAACAAACTTGAATCAGATCCACCCCCACAATGTTGCATACCAAATATGAAAAGATTCTGCCTGCTCGATCTGGAGAACAAGATTTTTTAAGAAATTTGCCTGAAATGCACTAAGTTCGAATTCGAGCTTCTATACTGAGCCCAAATATAAACCCAGGTGGCTGATTTGAACAAACTTGAATCAGATCCATCCCACAATGTTGCATGCCAAATATCAAAAGATTCTGCCTGCTCGATCTGAAGAAGAAGAAGATTTTTTAAGAAATTTGCCTGAAATGCACTAAGATCAAATTCGGGCTTCTATAGTGAGCCCAAATATGAATCCAGGGAGCCGATTTGAACAAACTTGAATCAGATCCACCCCACAATGTTGCATACCAAATATCAAACGATTCTGCCTGCTGGATCTGGAGAAGAAGATTTTTTAAGAAATTTGCCTGAAATGCACTAAGTTCGAAATCGGGCTCCTGTACTGAGCCCAAATATGAACCCAGGTGGCCGATTTGAACAAACTTGAATCAGATCCACCCTACAATGTTGCATACCAAATATCAAAAGATTCTGCCTGCTGGATCTGGAAAAGAAGATTTTTTAATCTTTTTCCCATTGCCTACAGTGTTAAAAAGTGCCGACTCAGCACTTTTTCAAAGTCCTGAAAAAAGTACCTTGTGATCAAACCGATAGGGATTTTTTTTAACCACTCTATTCTACTAGATAAAAGTAAGCTTTATACAAAATAAGAATTCCCTGTGCCGTGTAGTTTTGGAGATGTGGCAGTTTTAAGGTTTTTCCTATTTTTAGCTCCCGAGGTTCCCACAGGGCAATGAGAAATTTTTTTTTTGCATCAATCAACTACTTATGACCCATTATCACCTCATTTCAAATTTGGTTCAAATCGACCTAACGGTTCTGAAAGTTAAAAAATTTATAGTAATTTATATATTTTTTATACTTACCAATGACCCAGACATAGCTGGTGCTAACTCTTAAAATATAGGGCCAAACACAAATTTTGCCCCCCAATCCCCAAAATTTGCATCTAAAACTAAAGAAAACATGTCCTGAAAGGCCCTCCACACTTCGCCCCTACTGCGCATGCGCAGTGTCAAGGACGTTCCGAAATTGGCACCATTAATCATTCTAATAACCAGTGCCTGGTAAGCGCTATGTACTCAGCGGGGAGGCAAGAGTTCCCAACTCCTGGGAGGGCCATCCCCGTCTGGGTCATTGGTAAGTATAAAAAATATATAAATTACTATAAATTTTTTAACATTTTTATACTGTACCAATGACCCAGACATAGCTGAATAGTAAAAAGGCTGGAGGGCCAAGGACATAGAGCAAAATGGAATACGCTCAATAAAATAAAATAGAGTCATCCCCTGTAGGGAAAAAGAAGTAATAGGCCTTACATGTATCTTTCTTATTTATGATAAATTAGAAAGATACAACACCTTCCAAAATTGAGCTTCATACATCCATGTACTCTATTAAAATCCAATATAATCCTTATACTAATAATTTTTAAAGTAAGCCAATAAATAAAGTCAGTCTAGAGAATAGAGACTCTTATACTCCTAAAAGTGTCTGAGGATTGCATAATCATGTCCGTTGACATATGCAATATTCAAAAGCTATACTTTAAAAACTAAGACTTGAATGAATTTTAAAAACCTAAACTTCTCACTAAACAACCATCCCAATAACAGCTCAGAATTACTAACTCCGGAGGAGGTATCCCCTTGTTTTTATAGTAAAACAGGTGACCCAAGGGAACACCCTCCCCCCCCCCCCCCCCTTTTTCTTGCCCTGGGTCAAATAGCCCAGAGCGAAGAGGGCAGCCGAACGGAGACACTGCCGAAACAGACAGCCTACCTAGCTATAGTAGCAACTGTTAAGTGAATGACATTCTGAGCAGTAGATAATAGACCTAACAATAGAGGCCTCCAGAAATGGACTCGATATTTCTAAGATAAAATTCATGAATGTGGATGGCTGAGCGCAATGAGTGGCCTTCAAAAATCTATAATAGCGACACTATTAATGTAAGCCCAAGAAGTAGAAGAACTCTTACTTCATGAGCCGAAATCTTAAGCACAACTGCTAAGTCAATGATATACCATAAGCAGTACCGATAGTTAATAGAATCCATTAACAATAAAATGGAGCGTAACGTCCTTCTACTAGACATCAAAGACAGAAGAAGCTTACGCCCTTTGTAATAAACAGATATCTGTTTATAAATACATAAACTGTACCCGGAAAGAGTAAAGGCCTATGCCCATACGAAGACGGAAGGACCTTAAAATAATAGGTTCCGGATAATAGGAGCCTAACTCTTATGCAACAATCCAACCTAAATAGTAACGGAAGTATTGATTCCGAAACTATGAAAGTGAAAATCATCCATCGATAGTGCATGAAACTCACTGACTCTACAGTAAAAGAGAAACCAACAGAATTACTGTCTAAAAGGTCAGAATTTGAAAACTACTGTTTCCAGAGGCTCAAATGATTACTTAGATAAATAAGAACCGAAGTTAAAATCCGTATAGGAATTTAATCTAAAGATTCTAAGTCTATTTATCAAAAAGTTACTAACTGACTTAGATAAAGAGACAAAAGACTCAATTGTAAACTATCGTAGAGTGCATAGGTATGAGGTAACATAAACCTATAACCTAAATAATAACAGGCTGCAGTAGATCTTGTGAAACAAGTATACTAAAAAATAGCAATGAGTAGTATGGAGGGATCAACAATATGAACATAATGATCCCTACACCACGACGGAAGAGCCTCCACTTTAGCCGCATAGAATAGCGAAGAAGAGGATCTCCTATAGTAAGAAATCGCGTCCAAAGCTCGTCCAGTACAGTGCTTACAATGCAATACGGACCACACAACGGAATACATGAAGGTTGCGACCTTGCTGGTTGTGATAAAGATGACACGATTTACCCAGTGAAAAAGATCCTCACATAGAGGAAGATTTCACGTTAAGACCCACAGTAGACAAGAGAGTAAATTACCCATGATCTCTGTGAAGATAGAGAAGCTATCAACAGAAATGTATTGTGGTTGTTCATCTTAGCAATACCTGCTAAAACAACAGCGCCGGAGGATACGCGTATCCTATCATTCCGTCCTATAGATCAATAGAGCGTTAACAATATTAGTTCAGAGATCTGGACAAGCCAACACATACGTCTGCAATTGATTAGCAAGCTGTGTCATAAATAAATCATCATTAGGCGCTCACATAGATAGCAAATCTGATTGAATACTTGTTTGTTGAGAGTCCATTCTGACAGCAACAAGCGACCCGTAAGAGAACGGGAGTCCGATAAAACAATCAGACGACCCGGAATATGACGGACCAAAACTGAACTTGGTGTACTATAACCAACAGACGGATTCTTTCCATTAAATTGAATAACGGAAACGAAAGAGTGCCTCCCTGGTTCCGGAGATACGCCACTACTGTCGAATTAAAGGACAGGAATTTGGGCATGCGTTTCTGAATAATGTTCATTCAATGACATAAAGCAAGCCTAAAAAACATTATTCCGCGGAAGTTAAACTGATTGCTAAAAGACTGCGGAACCCAAAGACCCTGGCACTTCGAATCCGTAGGGATCAGTATTATATCCCAATCTGTTTGACTGGCAACCGTCATAACAGCCACACTCGGGTCCGGCAACTGCGGCGGCACTCTCTGAGTCAACCACCGAATGTTTGCCCCAGTCTGAATCTCTTGTAACACTAGATAGACAAGAGAACGTGTAAATCGAGCAATTCATGGATTGCCGAAAAGTTGCCGTCGAAGAGAAGCTCCTCCGAGAACGAAGCGACTCTGAGAGAGTTCTTAACCTACTATCCACGCGTGGATGTAGCTAGGGCTGCATCACATCTAACCAACTCCAATCAGCCACTGAAGGGCGGAGTTATACGTGAACAAACTACTGCCCTCAAAAGAAATTACATTGAGAATAATATCCCGTAAATCTTTTCTTGAAGACGTAATGATAACGCCTCAGTAAGGCGGATTACGTATAATAAAGCGTCTAAGTTAAGTCTACTATACATAATGTCGTTCCCAACATTGAAATTGGAAAAGACATAAACGGCGAAAAAGAATATATGCAGTCTTTAATCACACCGTCTAGACGCATATGAACTCTCGGTATGCCCTGCTCTGCCAAAATAAACTATTTGTATAAATGATAAAATGGCAGAAATGAGCAACGCGGACAAGAAACTAAACTATCATGCTTAGTAGCAGGCTTGTATATATATATATATATAGCGTCGAAAAATAAAACACATGTTGTAATGACAATATTGGACTGCGTCGGTAAGTCAGGGACAATGTCCCTGAACCGATCGAAAAATCCGAGTCCAATGACGCTATAAGTCTCTTATCCAAGATCGCAGCAATGAAGTCCGAAATAATAATCACTGGAAGATAATGCCAGAAGATATGAAAGGCATCTTCCGATACTACTAAAGGGAAAACTCGAAATCTTTCGAATCCCTTTCGCCATCCTGTCGGACCCTATAAAGCGTTCGGGCGTCCGTAGCTGATGCAACCGCGGACCGCACCGACCCAGCGCCGTCGGATAATTCCTGATTTGACCGAGAAACTGTCAATTGCTGGGATGCTGCAAAACAACTGTGCTAACTCGGATAGCACGTCCGTCACTGAGGCCTGAGGAGAAGCGGTCTTACGATGCATTGCCGCTGGAAGCTCCGTGATCGTTACCCCGTGCATACTACCAATATGCGAGCGAACGGAGTGTATAGGCCTCGTGTCCCTTGGCTACCGGATGGCGTGACCTATTCGCCGTGGAATCACTGAATGCCGAAACTGATCGGATACTCGAGGTCACGTAGCCAATGTGCGGTCGTGTGCCCTGCTGTGAGGATGAGGAAGCATTAAAGACAGTCTCTCGGACTGTCAATATAACGGAGCTTCCCGACCAACGGACATATGCTCCGAATGTAAAATATCTGAACCACAACATGCGGTCCCCTATGTTGTTGGGCGAGAGAGGGACCTCTCTCGCTCACAGCCCGGACGGACCTGGACAAGCCAGGAACCGGACTAACAGGCTTCCTCCGATCTGTCCTCAATCTGCCATCACTGGGTGAGTACTAAAGTAATTAAAGTGCTCGTATCACCCAAATCTCCTTCCTAGACCGCAACGGACGAACCCGGCAGCCGAACCATTCGATGAATGTACGCTACACCGGGTGAGCTAGCGAATGTCACTCCGTAGGCGATAGACATATTCCATGAGCACTTATTGCCGCTAACTCTTCATTAACTATGACGACAGAGGCACACTTTTGAAAGACATCTCCATAACTCTTCGAACAAGAAACCAGAAATGCTTGGTTAGCAAGCATAAAATAATAATATATATAGCGTCGTTCAATAATTCGAAAGTTTGTGTGACATTATTGGACTATGTCGGAACTGAGGGACGATGTCCCTGAACCGAACCAAAAATTTCTAAGTCCACCGACGCTATCAGTTTCTTATCCGGCATCGCAGCATTCTGGTCCGACGAAAGAAGCTGTAGAAGACCAAGTCAGATGACATACACAACAGCATATGTTGTTCCGAAAGGGAAAGCTCGAAATCCTCCGAATCCCTTTCGGTATCCCGTCGGACCGGATGAAACTTTCGGACGTCCGTACCCGCTTCCGCGGAGCGTCCCGACCCAACCCAGCATCGTCGGATAAAATATATGCGACAGATTCAGTTGATGCTGGGATGCTGCGATAAACTGTGATATTAAGGCAAGCACGTCCGTTCCCGAGGCCTGTGCAGTAGCGGTCTTACGATGCATTGCCGCCGGAAGCTCCGTGTACGTTGACTCCCGCACACTTCCTATGCGAACGTCCGGAGTCTGCAGGCCTCGTGTCCCTGGCTACCGGATGGAGTGACCTGGTCGCCGAAGAATCCTTGATCGGCGAAGCTGGTAATATATCGGCGGTCACGCAGCCAAGGTGCGGTCGTGTGCGCTGACGAGAAGAGGAAGCCTTAGCAGTCTCAGCTGACTGCCTATACAACGGAGCGTCCCGAGCGACGGACGTATGCTCCGCTTGCGACACATTTTGTACCACAACATCTGGGGCCAGATGTTGTTGAACGAGAGAGGGGCCTCTCTCGCTTGCCGTCTGGATGGACCAGAACGAGCTATGAACCGGACTAAAAGGCTTCCTGCGTTCTCCCTCCGATCCGTCGTCACTGGGTGTGCATTAGGTTAATTTATAGTGCTCGCATCACCCCAAAATTCCTTCTAGACCGCAACGGACGAACCCGGCTGCCGAACCATTCGGTGAATGGACGCTACACCGGGCGAGCTAGCGGACGTCAAAGGCCGTCGAACCTACTAGGGTCCTCTTAGGCAATTGGCGTATTTACATGAGCACTTTTCCGCTAGCCCTTCATTAATTGTGACGACGGAGGCACACTGTTGGAAGACATCACAGATACATCACCCTAATCTTGATCGTCTGAAATAGAAATTGATAAAGTAGAGTGACCCTGCGGGGAAAGGACCGGAGTGTCCAAATCCCCAATAACATACCATGACATACGCTTCCCATATTGTCATCGAAATCATACGATACAGAACAGGAGTTAATGCGAGTACACTGACCACATATAGAATGATAATAAAGTCAGAGGAAGACTTCCTCTTAAAACAATTGATCAATATCCTTTCAATGTGAAAAGAAAACAAGTCCTGGTACTCGCACTAACCCCTGGCAATCAAAATACATAATAATAATATGATCCATTAATATAGAAAAAATAATTGAAATCAAAATATTTTGAAAAAATATTTTTTCAGAACAGCCCAAGTTTCTGAAAAGTAACGTTGAGCCCCAATGGATCCCAAGCCTAAGTGTGGACAAAAATTTTAAAAATATTTTAAACAATTTATTCAACACTTACGAACAATAATAATGTATCTAGTTATGATTAAAATAACATCAAGATATTATTTTTTAGAAATCCCCCCCTCACACAGAGGGCTGTTGTAAATGTAAACAATGAGTGTAAAAACACTAAAATAAGACTCCAGGCACCCAGGCCCGAAATCAGTTACCAAAAATATACTATCTGATGCAAAACAGAGACTTCCAGGGAAGAAACTGCAGAACATCAGATGGTAGATGCAGAACACAACGCCTAACCACCCGTAGGTGAAGACGTAAACATGGGGAAAGAACAGAATTCATTCTGTTATTCAGCTAAAACTCCCAAGAAAATTTAGTAATAATAATTACCAAAACTATGCCAAAAGCATGGGAGAATAGCAAGGGGGAACTTAAAGGACAGGGAGAGAGGAAAACACTTAAAAAACAGTGTAACTACATAATCAGAATGACAACAAAATGGCTGCTGCCTTGAAAATAGGTAACTTAACATAATTTCATTAAAAAATTTTAAGTTACAGCCCTGATAATATTCTGTCACACATTCTTTTCCTCTCCTCCTACTCTATCCTCCTTAGAATCACCATTTCACTAATATTTATGTGTCTGGCATCATTTAAACTGAGATTTATAAGCACAAAGATCAGTCAGATGTTAACTGATGAAGGGCCAAACTTAGAATGATTAATGGCGCCAATTTCGGAACGTCCTTGACACTGCGCATGCGCAGTAGGGGCGAAGTGTGGAGGGCCTTTCAGGACATGTTTTCTTTAGTTTTAGATGCAAATTTTGGGGCTATTGGGGGGCAAAATTTGTGTTTGGCCCTATATTTTAAGAGTTAGCACCAGCTATGTCTGGGTCATTGGTACAGTATAAAAATATAGAAATTTTAGGCGTGGCCAAAATTTTTGCCCCTCCCATAACGAAGGCAAATAATGCCCGACAAACTTCTCTTGAACAAACTTGAGTCTACACCTCAAAAGGAAGCTGCATACCAAATATCAAGTTTCTGCTATTGCTGGTTCTTGAGAAGATTTTTTTAAGAAATGGAGCATCTTTGCCCCATCCCTCTGCCCAATATGAGCTGAAACCTAATTTGACAAAAAATCAAAATGCCCTTATATAGCCCCTGCTCACATGAAATTTCATTAATATGCGGCCAGTGGTTTGGGAGAAAAAGGCCCAAACACCACCTTCACGACGGACGCCGGACGACGGACGAAAAGTGATCAGAAAAGCTCACCCTGACTTTCAGTCAGGTGAGCTAAAACCCGCCCGCCCACATGCAATTTTACAAAAACTGCCCCGAGAAACAGAAGATCTACTGTGTGTGGCCAAAAGCTTGTTTTTTCCCATCTCCTTCTAAGTACTGTTTCAGAAATTCAAATCTAAAAGTGGTAATGGCATAGAAAGGTCCACGGTTCGAACCCAAATGGGGTACTGTGTTATGTCCTTGGGCAAGACACTTAATCCTGATTGCCCTGTGGGGGGCATGGTGATGTTGTGTAATAAGGTGCACTGCACATACATGGTACTGTTGTCTTCAAAAAATTCTAACCCGGCATGTTCAGAGTTAGTAAGTTAGAGAGTCTGACAGGCACTCTCCACCTGTAAAACTGTTTGACATGAGGTGACCCTGGCTGTTGAAACTGTCCTTAAACCCCAATAAAAAAACAAGAGGCCCCACGTGGCCAGAAGCGCTCATCTTGAACATAACACAATATATACAGAGTCCAAGAATGAGTCCACATTAAGCAATCCATCTCCATAGGATACACTGTCAATCCTTGAGTCACTCAGGAGTGACAAAAATAATCCGGGCGTCATGCCTTTTCTTCAGTTGATCATGATATAAAATGTAGAGCTTCCCTATGAAGCCCTTTGATACAACCTATGTGGATTAATCTTAGTTATACACCTCTAGAGGGTACTGATTAAAATTTTTTAATTCTTCAGCAACATGGCCAATTCCGGCTCCCATAGGGAGCCCAAATATTAACCCAGGCTCTCGATTTGCACACAGTTCAATCTGACTTCCCTAGAGATGTTGTGTACCAAATATGAAAGCATTCTCACTGTTGGATCTAAAGAAGAGAAATTTTAAAGAAATGTCTTCATATTGCACCAAGTTAAAATTTAGGCTACCATAGTGAGCCCAAATATTAACCTATGGATCCAATTTGAACAAACTTGACTGATCCCCTAGAGATGTTTTATACCAAATATGAAAGCATTCTGACTAGTGGATCTGAAGAAGAAGATTTTTGAAGAAATTCCCTCATATTGTATTAAGTTAAATTTCAGATTCCCATATGGAGCCCAAATATTAACCCAGACACTCGAATTGAACAAACTTGAATCTGACTCCCCTCGAGATGTTGTATACCAAATATAAAAGCATTCTGACTGGTGGATCTGAAGAAGATTTTTTGAGAAATTCCCTCATATTGCACTAAGTTACAATTTGGGCTACCATAGCAAGTCCAAATATTAACCTAGGGACCGGATTTGAACAAAACTTGAATCTGCCCCCACCCCCTGTCATGTTGTGTACAAAATACGAAAGGATTCTGACTGGTGGATCTGAAGAAGATTTTTACGGAAATGTCCTCATATTGCATGAAGTTAAAATTCGGGTTACCATAGCGAGCCCAAATATTAACCTAGGGACCCAATTTGAACAAATTTGAATCTGACTGACCCCCCCCCCCCCCCACCCCACCCCCATCCAGAGATATTGTATACCAAATATGAAACCATTCTGACTAATGAATCTGAAGATTTTAAAAATTATCCCCAATATTGCACCAAGTTAAAATTTGGGCTACCACAGCAAGCCCAAATATACTACTCAAAGTTTGCTAAGCACCAAGTACATCCAACTGCCTGTTTTACGTTTTAGTTGAAATATTGTTATGAAAAGTGTATATACTTTTTATTCAATTATATCTTTAATTATTTAAGTACAGAAATTAAGATTGTATTTGTGTTTGACATTATTCTTTAGCTGTTGAATACGATAACAATGGAAAATGGATATTTTTGGTAAAAGAGGAAATTTTTCAATATGCCAAGAAGTAGACGGAGAGAACTGGTATGGCTTCAATATCGAGTACGAGACCCATTCCTGTTAATTACAGCTTCACAACGCCTTCTCATGCTCCCAATCAGGTTCCTGGTGGTCCTTTGTGGGATGTTGTTCCATTCTTGGACCAGCATGGCACCAAGCTCCTGGACACTTCTTGGCTGGACTGAATGGGCTGAAATTGCAAGCTGCAACTCATTCCAGACATGTTCAACTGGATTGAGGTCAGGGGATCTTGCTGGCCAGTCCATACGCTCAATCCCCTCCCTCTGTTGGTACTCCCCGACAACATGGGCAACATGAGGAAGGGCATTATCGTCCATCAGAATGAATCTATCACCCACTGCACCTGCATACAATCTGACATGGACATCCAGGATCTCATCAATATACTGTTGTGAAGTCAATGTACCACGCTCAAGGACACAGAGCTCTGAACGTCCAACCCAGCTGATGCCGCCCAGACCATGATTGACCCTCCACCATAGCGGTCATGCTCAGCAATGTTGGCTGCATGGAATCGCTCTCCTAGTCTTCCCCATACCCTAGAACGCCAATCCGTGTGGTCTAGGCAGTACCTTGACTCATCTGTAAACAGGACAGGTCGCCAATCTTCTCTGGTGGATCCTACGTGGTCCATGGCCCATTCATATCATGCCTGGCGGTGGCTCTGGGACAGCAGAATGCGAATGCATGGTCTTCTCGATTGGAGACCACCTTCGTGCAACCTTGCCCCAATGATCTGAGTCGAAACATTTACCCCGGATGCATTCTGAAGGTCACTGGGAAGCTGGGTTGCTGTGGCAAAGCGGTTCCTATGGGCCTGAATGATCAAAAAATGGTCTTCAGCTGCAGATGTTGCCCTGTCTCTGCCACCAACATTATTCCAATCACGGTGAAAATAGGATATTCTCATCTCGACATTATTCCAAGTCATCCTACCATGTTACAATGAAATCCCTTCATATTTATTTATTTATTGGTGTTTAAGGTCACATATTTCTGCACAATCGCTAATCATGACCTCGACAGTTTTACGGGTGGAGGAAGCTGGAGTACCCGGAGAGAACCGGAGAGAACCACCGAGCAGCGGCGAGCAACTGTCAGCTCCCCAACATACTAGCTCCACACAAGCAGGGTTAGCATTGGTTGAAGACAGGTGCACCATCGACGTGCAGTAAGCCTTAGTACACAGCATCACCGTGCCCCCACGCGGGCAATGGGGGTGAAGTGTCTTGCCCAAGGACACAACGCGATTGTCGCAGCAGGTGGGATTCGAACCAAGAACCTCTCGGAATCCCTTCATAAATATGACCTGTAGACTGTGCTAAAGGTTTTCAGGTTTCAGGCTCCCATTGCCATAACAGTTGAGCGATCGCGACCAAAAGGGGACGTTCTCATCTAGACATGACCTCCAGCCAGCACACAAAATTTTGTGATGAGCGAACAAGAACTACAGGGTGTAGCCTGTGCTAAAAAAAATGTGAACAGACTCACAGACTTCCACATGCGTGATGGCAATAGCTTATCTTGACTTTGTCAAGTTGCACTATAAATAACTAGAGTGATGTCACGCATGCAGCTCGATTGTCCCAGCAATGGCAATGCTTAGACACAAAATAGTGGGAGCCATTTTTTTTAACTGTTCACCTTACAAATCTTCCAGATCTGCACTCGTGATATACAAAATTTTCTATACAAATTTTATGTTTTTCATTTCTCTACTCCAAAACATACCTCATGACTTATTAATGGAACAAGCTTGATGAGCTTGTTCCAATAAGGACTAATAAGCCATGGTTAGAAGAAAAAAACGAAAAAATTTGATGTTTCAGAAAAAAAAATTGTACTGTTGGCATGTGTAAGGAAAAGAATTAAAGATGCAGTACATAAAGCAATGTTGGGCAATAGGAGGCAATTTTCTTTTTTGCATGTAATAACTCCCAATCCTTCAAAATGCATTTTGGGAATAATTGCACAAGTGACACATGTGTGTGTATGTGACATATGTGTGTGTATGTGTGTGTGGTGGGGGGGGGGGGGAGGGGAATTTGTGGTGGTGTGTTATAGTAGTCAATTTTTGTTTGTTTGCATTTAATAACTCCCAATCCTTCAAAATGCATTTTTGGAAAAACTGCCTAAACGACCATTGGAGAGGGGGTGGGGGGGTGGGGAGGGGAATTGGGGGTTGGGGGTGTTGTAGAACCTATATTCAAACCTGGCCTGTATTACTAGCTGGAAAGTTAAAAAATTTATAGTAATTTATATATTTTTTATACTTACCAATGACCCAGACATAGCTGGTGCTAACTCTTAAAATATAGGGCCAAACACAAATTTTGCCCCCCAATCCCCAAAATTTGCATCTAAAACTAAAGAAAACATGTCCTGAGAGGCCCTCCACACTTCGCCCCTACTGCGCATGCGCAGTGTCAAGGACGTTCCGAAATTGGCGCCATTTATCATTCTAATAACCAGTGCCTGGTAAGCGCTATGTACTCAGCGGGGAGGCAAGAGTTCCCAACTCCTGGGAGGGCCATCCCCGTCTGGGTCATTGGTAAGTATAAAAAATATATAAATTACTATAAATTTTTTAACATTTTTATACTGTACCAATGACCCAGACATAGCTGAATAGTAAAAAGGCTGGAGGGCCAAGAACATAGAGCAAAATGGAATACGCTCAATAAAATAAAATAGAGTCATCCCCTGTAGGGAAAAGAAGTAATAGGCCTTACATGTATCTTTCTTATTTATGATAAATTAGAAAGATACAACACCTTCCAAAAATTGAGCTTCATACATCCATGTACTCTATTAATATCCAATAATCCTTATACTAATAATTTTTAAAGTAAGCCAATAATAAAGTAAGTCTAGAGAATAGAGACTCTTATACTCCTAAAAGTGTGTGAGAATTGCATAATCATGTCCGTTGACATATGCAATATTCAAAAGCTATACTTTAAAAACTAAGACTTGAATGAATTTTATAAACTTAAACTTCTTACTAAACAACCATCCCAATAACAGCTCAGAATTACTAACTCCGGAGGAGGTATCCCCTTGTTTTCATAGTAAAAACAGGTGACCCAAGGGAACACCCTCCCCCCCCCCCTTTTTCTTGCCCTGGGTCAAATAGCCCTGAGCGAAGAGGGCAGCCGAACGGAGACACTGCCGAAACAGACAGCCTACCTAGCTATAGTAGCAACTGTTAAGTGAATGACATTCTGAGCAGTAGATAATAGACCTAACAATAGAGGCCTCCAGAAATGGACTCGATATTTCTGAGATAAAATTCATGAATGGATGGCTGAGCGCAATGAGCAGCCTTCAAAAATCTATAATAGCAACACTATTAATGTAAGCCCAAGAAGTAGAAGAACTCTTACTTCATGAGCCGAAATCTTAAGCACAACTGCTAAGCCAATGATATACCATAAGCAGTACGCTAGTTAATAGAATCCATTAACAATAAAATGGAGCGTAACGTCCTTCTACTAGACATCAAAAACAGAAGAAGCTTACGCCCTTGTAATAAACAGATATCTGTTTATAAATACATAAACTGTACCCGGAAAGAGTAAAGGCCTATGCCCATACGAAGACGGAAGGACCTTAAAATAATAGGTTCCGGATAATAGGAGCCTAACTCTTATGCAACAATCCAACCTAAATAGTAACGGAAGTATTGATTCCGAAACTATGAAAGTGAAAATCATGCATCGATAGTGCATGAAACTCACTGACTCTACAGTAAAAGAGAAACCAACAGAATTACTGTCTAAAAGGACAGAATTTGAAAACTACTGTTTCCAGAGGCTCAAATGATTACTTAGCTAAATAAGAACCTGAAGTTAAAATCCGTATAGGAATTTAATCTAAAGATTCTAAGTCTATTTATCAAAAAGTTACTAACTGACTTAGATAAAGAGACAAAAGACTCAATTGTAAACTATCGTAGAGTGCATAGGTATGAGGTAACATAAACCTATAACCTAAATAACCACAGGCTGCAGTAGATCTTGTGAAACAAGTATACTAAAAAATAGCAATGAGTAGTATGGAGGGATCAACCATATGAACATAATGATCCCTACACCACGACGGAAGAGCCTCCACTTTAGTCGCATAGAATAGCGAAGAAGAGGATCTCCTATAGTAAGAAATCGCGTCCAAAGCTCGTCCAGTACAGTGCTTACAATGCAATACGGACCACACAACGGAATACATGAAGGTTGCGACCTTGCTGGTTGTGATAAAGATGACACGATTTACCCAGTGAAAAAAGATCCTCACATAGAGGAAGATTTCACGTTAAGATCCACAGTAGACAAGAGAGTAAATTACTCATGATCTCTGTGAAGATAGAGATGCTATCAACAGAAATGTATTGTGGTTGTTTATCTTAGCAATACCTGCTAAACAGCGCCGGAGGATACGCGTATCCTATCATTCCGTCCTATAGATCAATAGAGCGTTAACAGTATTAGCTCAGAGATCTGGACAAGCCAACACATACGTCTGCAATTGATTAGCAAGCTGTGTCATAAATAAAACATCATTGGGCGCTCCCATAGATAGCAAATCTGATTGAATACTTGTTTGTTGAGAGTCCATTCTGACAGCAACAAGCGACCCGCAAGAGAACGGGAGTGCGATAAAACAATCAGACTACCCAGAATATGACGGACCAAAACTGAACTTGGTGTACTATAACCAACAGACGGATTCTTTCCATTAAATTGAATAACGGAAACGAAAGAGTGCCTCCCTGGTCCCGGAGATACGCCACTACTGTCGAATTAAAGGACAGGAATTTGGGCATGCGTTTCTGAATAATGTTCATGCAATGACATAAAGCAAGCCTAAAAAACATTATTCCGCGGAAGTTAAACTAATAGCTAAAAGACTGCGGAACCCAAAGACCCTGGCACTTCGAATCCGTAGGGATCAGTATATATCCCAATCTGTTTGACTGGCAACCGTCATAACAGCCACACTCGGGTCCGGCAACTGCGGCGGCACTCTCTGAGTCAACCACCGAATGTTTGCCCCAGTCTGAATCTCTTGTAACACTAGATAGACAAGAGAATGTATAAATCAAGCAATTCCTGGATTGCCGGAAAGTTGCCATCGAAGAGAAGCTCCTCCGAGAATGAATCGACTCTGAGAGAGTTCTTAACCTACTATCCACGCGTGGATGTAGCTAGGGCTGCATCACATCTAACCAACTCCAATCAGCCACTGAAGGGCGGAGTTATACGTGAACAAACTACTGCCCTCAAAAGAAATTACATTGAGAATAATATCCCGTAAATCTTTTCTAGAAGACGTAATGATAACGCCTCAGTAAGGCGGATTACGTATAATAAAGCGTCTAAGTTAAGTCTACTATACATAATGTCGTTCCCAACATTGAAATTGGAAAAGACATAAACGGCGAAAAAGAATATATGCAGTCTTTAATCACACCGTCTAGACGCATATGAACTCTCGGTATGCCCTGCTCTGCCAAAATAAACTATATGTAAAAAAGATAAAATGGCAGAAATGAGCCACGCGGACAAGAAACTAAACTATCATGCTTAGTAGCAGGCTTGTATATATATATAAATATATAGCGTCGAAAAATAAAACACATGTTGTAAAGACAATATTGGACTGCGTCGGTAAGTCAGGGACAAAGTCCCTGTACCGATCGAAAAATCCGAGTCCAATGACGCTATAAGTCTCTTATCCAAGATCGCAGCAATGAAGTCCGAAAAATAATCACTGGAAGAAATGCCAGAAGATATGAAAGGCATCTTCCGATACTACTAAAGGGAAAACTCGAAATCTTTCGAATCCCTTTCGCCATCCTGTCGGACCCTATAAAGCGTTCGGTCGTCCGTAGCTTGATGCAACCGCGGACCGCACCGACCCAGCGCCGTCGGATAATTCCTGATTCGACCGAGAAACCGTCAATTGCTGGGATGCTGCGAAACAACTGTGCTAACTCGGATAGCACGTCCGTCACTGAGGCCTGAGGAGCAGCGGTCTTACGATGCATTGCCGCAGGAAGCTCCGAGATCGTTACCCCGTGCATACTTCCAATATGCGAGCGAACGGAGTGTATAGGCCTCGTGTCCCTTGGCTACCGGATGGCGCGACCTATTGGCTGTGGAATCACTGAATGCCGAAACTGATCGGATACTCGAGGTCACGTAGCCAATGTGCGGTCGTGTGCCCTGCTGTGAGGATGAGGAAGCATTAAAGACAGTCTCTCGGACTGTCAATATAACGGAGCGTCCCGAGCAACGGACATATGCTCCGAATGTAAAATATCTGAACCACAACATGCGGTCCCCTATGTTGTTGGCTTCCTCCGATCTGTCCTCAATCTGCCGTCACTGGGTGAGTACTAAAGTAATTAAAGTGCTCGCATCACCCAAATCTCCTTCCTAGACCGCAACGGACGAACCCGGCAGCCGAACCATTCGATGAATGTACGCTACACCGGGTGAGCTAGCGAATGTCACTCCGTAAGCGATAGACATATTCCATGAGCACTTATTGCCGCTAACTCTTCATTAACTATGACGACAGAGGCACACTTTTGAAAGACATCTCATAACTCTTCGAACAAGAAACCAGAAATGCTTGGATAGCAAGCATAAAATAATAATATATATAGCGTCGTTCAATAATTCGAAAGTTTGTGTGACATTATTGGACTATGTCGGAACTGAGGGACGATGTCCCTGAACCGAACCAAAAATTTCTAAGTCCACCGACGCTATCAGTTTCTTATCCGGCATCGCAGCATATGTTGTTCCGAAAGGGAAAGCTTGAAATCCACCGAATCCCTTTCGGTATCCCGTCGGACCGGATGAAACTTTCGGACGTCCGTACCCGCTTCCGCGGAGCGTCCCGACCCAGCATCGTCGGATAAAATATATGCGACAGATTCAGTTGATGCTGGGATGCTGCGATAAACTGTGCTATTAAGGAAAGCACGTCCGTTCCCGAGGCCTGTGCAGTAGCGGACTTACGATGCATTGCCGCTGGAAGCTCCGTGTACGTTGACTCCCGCATACTTCCTATGCGAACGTCCGGAGTCTGCAGGCCTCGAGTCCCCGGCTACCGACCCAGCGCTGTCGGATAATTCTCGATCCGACACCGTTTCTGTCGGCTGCTGGGATGCTGCGATAAGATGTGCTATGTGCACAAGAATGTCCGGCGTCGAGACCTGCGGAGGCGCAGTCTATCGCTGCTTCGCCGAGGGCAGCTCCGCATCAGATGGCTCCCGCATACTTTTCCTATGCGAACGTCCGGAGTCCATTGGTCTCGAATCCCTGGCTGCCGGATGGTGTGACCTGGTCGCCGAAGAATCCTTGATCGGCGAAGCTGGTAATATATCGGCGGTCACGCAGCCAAGGTGCGGTCGTGTGCGCTGACGAGAAGAGGAAGCCTTAGCAGTCTCAGCGGACTGCCTATACAACGGAGCGTCCCGAGCGACGGACGTATGCTCCGCTAACGACACATTTGTACCACAACATCTGGGGCCAGATGTTGTTGAACGAGAGAGGGGCCTCTCTCGCTTGCCGTCCGGATGGACCGGAACGAGCTATGAACCGGACTAAAAGGCTTCCTCCGTTCTCCCTCCGATCCGCCGTCACTGGGTGCGCATTAAGTTAATTTTATAGTGCTCGCATCACCCCAAAATTCCTTCTAGACCGCAACGGACGAACCCGGCTGCCGAACCATTCGGTGAATGGACGCTACACCGGGCGAGCTAGCGGACGTCAAAGGCCGTCGAACCTACTAGGGTCCTCTTAGGCAATTGGCATATTACATGAGCACTTTTCCGCTAGCCCTTCATTAATTGTGACGACGGAGGCACACTGTTGGAAGACATCACAGATACATCACCCTAATCTTGATCGTCTGAAATAGAAATTGATAAAGTAGAGTGACCCTGCGGGGAAAGGACCGGAATGTCCAAATCCCCAACAACATACCGTGACATACGCTTCCCATATTGTCATCGAAATCATACGATACAGAACCGGAGTTAATGCGAGTACACTGACCACATATAGAATGATAATAAGGTCAGAGGAAGACTTCCTCTTAAAACAATTGATCAATATCCTTTCAATGTGAAAAGAAAACAAGTCCTGGTACTCGCACTAACCCCTGGCAATCAAAATACATAATAATAATATGATCCATTAATATAGAAAAAATAATTGAAATCAAAATATTTTGAAAAAATATTTTTTCAGAACAGCCCAAGTTTCTGAAAAGTAACGTTGAGCCCCAATGGATCCCAAGCCTAAGTGTGGACAAAAATTTTAAAAATATTTTAAACAATTTATTCAACACTTACGAACAATAATAATGTATCTAGTTATGATTGAAATAACATAAAGATATTATTATTTAGAAATCCCCCCCTCACACAGAGGGCTGTTGTAAATGTAAACAATGAGTGTAAAAACACTAAAATGAGACTCCAGGCACCCAGGCCCGAAATCAGTTACCAAAAATACACCATCTGATGCAAAACAGAGACTTCCAGGGAAGAAACTGCAGAACATCAGATGGTAGATGCAGAACACAACGCCTAACCACCCGTAGGTGAAGACGTAAACATGGGGAAAGAACAGAATTCATTCTGTTATTCAGCTAAACTCCCAAGAAATTTTAGTAATAATAATTACAGAAATTATGCCAAAAGCATGGGAGAATAGCAAGGGGGAACTTGAAGGACAGGGAGAGAGGAAAAACACTTGAAAAAACAGTGTAACTAAATAATCAGAATGACAACAAAATGGCTGCTGCCTTGAAAATAGGTAACTTAACATAATTTCATTAAAAAATTTTAAGTTACAGCCCTGATAATATTCTGTCACACATTCTTTTCCTCTCCTCCTTTTCTATCCTCCTTAGAATCACCATTTCACTAATATTTATGTGTCTGGCATCATTTAAACTGAGATTTAAAAGCACAAAGATCAGTCAGATGTTAACTGATGAAGGGCCAAACTTAGAATGATAAATGGCGCCAATTTCGGAACGTCCTTGACACTGCGCATGCGCAGTAGGGGCGAAGTGTGGAGGGCCTCTCAGGACATGTTTTCTTTAGTTTTAGATGCAAATTTTGGGGATTGGGGGGCAAAATTTGTGTTTGGCCCTATATTTTAAGAGTTAGCACCAGCTATGTCTGGGTCATTGGTACAGTATAAAAATATGCACATATCAACTTTTGGTTGAAATCAAATAATCCAGTTATCGGTCAGAAACCAATTGTTTACAGACAGATGGATGGACCCTTCAACCAATGCTAACCCTGCTTGTGTGGAGTTGTTATGTTGGGGAGCTGACAGTTGCTTGCCATTGCTCGGTGGTTCTCTCTGGGTACTCCGGCTTCCTCCACCCGTAAAACTGTCATGGTCATGGTTAGCCATTGTGCAAAAATATGTGACCTTAAACACCAATAAATAAATAAATAAATAGATGGATGGACCAACGGACGGATGGATGGACTGACGGATGGACGGACAAAAGTCATGACTATAGCCCTGACTGTAAACAGGCTAAAAGTTAAAAAATTTATAGTAATTTATATATTTTTTATACTTACCAATGACCCAGACTTAGCTGGTGCTAACTCCAACAAAACCAGGGCCAAACACAAATTTTGCCCCCCAATCCCCAAAATTTGCATCCAAAACAAAAAGAAATCATGTCCTAAAGGACCTCCATACTACGCCTCTACTGCGCATGCGCAGTGACGCAGTCGTCCCGAAATTGGCGCCAATTATCATTCTTACTGGCAGTGCCTGGTCAGCGCTATGTACTCAGCGGGGAGGCAAGAGTTCCCAACTCCAGGGAGGGCCATCCCCGTCTGGGTCATTGGTAAGTATAAAAAATATATAAATTACTATAAATTTTTTAACATTTTTATACTGTACCAATGACCCAGACTTAGCTGAATAGTAAACAGGCTGGAGGGCCTAGGACATAGAGGAAAATCCAATAAGCTCAACTATATAGTAAAGAGGTAACCCCTTAAGGAGAAAAGGAGTATTAGGCTTTACATGTATCTTTCTTATTTAATATTAAATTAGAAAGATACACTACCCTTAATAATTGAGCACAATAACATTCATATTCTCTATTAACATCCAGTATAACCCTTATACTAATTATTTTTAAAGCAAGCCAATAAATAAAGTAGTCCAGAGAATTGAGACTCTTTATAATCATTTAAAAGTGTCCGAGTATTGTATATTAAAGCCCGTTTGACACTTGACATATACAAATGCTTCACACCGAGCTACACTTTAAAAATAAGACATGAATGAATTTAAACATTAATATTACACTTTAAAACCATCCCGGAAGCGACTCAGAAATACTGACTTGGAGGAGGCATTCCCTTGCTTTTCACTATAAAGCAGGTGACCTAAGGGAACACCCGCCCCGCCCCCCCCCCCCCCCCCTTCCCCTTGCCCTGGGTCAAATAGCCCAGAGCGAAGAGGGCAGCCGGACGGAGTCACTGCCAGAACAGAAAGCCTGCATCACTATAGTTGCAACTGTTTAGTGGACGACATTCTGAGCAACAGATAACGGACCTAAACAATGCAGGTCTCCAGAAATGGACTCAATATTTCTGAGATAAAAATTCGTAAATGTGGATGGCTGAGACCAATAAGCAGCCTTCATTAAATCTGTAATAGCAACACTATTAGCATAAGCCCAGGAAGTAGAAAGAGCTCTTACTTCATGAGCAGAAATCTTAAGCACAGACTGCTGAGAAGAAGATAAATCTTCATAAGCAGTACGGATAGTTAACTGAATCCATCTAGCAATAGAATGGACTGAAATGTCCTTTCTATTAGGCATCAAAGACAGAAAGAAACGTTTCCGTCCCTTTCTGATAAACTGAGATCTCTGTTTATAGATACGTAGTGCTCTAACAGGACAGAGTAAAGGCCTACGCCCGTCTGAAGACGGAAGAGCCTTAATAACAATAGGTTCCGGATATTTATTAGGAGCCTGATTCTTAGCTAAAAAACCCACATTAGTAGTGAAGGTGATAGTGTTCCCAACACTACGATAATGAGAATCATCCACCGATAGTGCATGAAGCTCACTGACTCTTCTGGCAGAAGAGAAAGCTAAGAGAAAAGCTGTCTTATAAGATAAGAATTTGAAATCTACTGTCCCAAGAGGTTCAAATGGCTTTTCCTTCAATTTAAGGAGAACCCAAGCTAAATTCCACTTAGGAATTAATCTAAGAGTTCTGGGTCTATTTATCGAAAAGTTTCTAACCAACTTCGATAAAGAGACATTAGATCCAATTTGTAAACTATCATGATGTGCATAGGTATCAGATAACATAGATCTATAACCCTTTATAGTAACAGGCTGCAGTTTGATTTCGTCAAACAAGTATACTAGAAAGTTTGCAATGTCTGGTATAGAGGGATCAAATATATCTACAGAATGATCCCTACACCAACGACGAAAAACCTTCCACTTAGCCGCATAGTTTAGCGAAGAGGAGGTCCTCCTACAGTTAGAAATCGCGTCCACTGCTCGTCCTGTAAAGTGCTTGCCATGCAAGAAGGACCGCACAACGGAAAAACGTGAAGGTTGAGACCTTGCGGGTTGTGATGGAGTTGGCGCGATTTCCCCTGCGAAAGAAGATCCTCTCGTGGAGGAAGCTTCCGCGGTAGGTCCCACAACAGACACCTGAGTAGATTTATCCACGGTCTCTGTGGCGACAGAGATGCTACCAACAGAATCTTGCATTGAGATTGTTTTATCTTTAGCAATACTTGTTGAATTAACGGCGCTGGAGGATACGCATATCCTATCATTCCGTCCCAAGGGATCGACAGAGCGTCTACTGCAAATGCTCTTGGATCCGGACACGGAGACACATACGTCTGCAACTGACTGTTGAGATGTGTCGCAAATAAGTCTATCATTGGCCGTTCCCATTGGTAGCAAATCTGATTGAATACTTGTTTGTTGAGAGTCCACTCCGACGGCAACAAGCGACCCTTTCGTGAAAGGGAGTCTGCTAGCACATTCAGACGACCCGGTATGTGACGGACCGAAAGAAGAACGTGATGTTCTAACGCAAACAGAAGGATTCTTTCCGTTAGATTGAACAACGGAACTGAATGAGTGCCTCCCTGATTCCGTATATACGCCACTACTGTCGTATTGTCGGATAGGATTTGGACATGAGCATCGTGAATAATGTCCATCCAGTGACGTAACGCAAGCCAAATTGACATCATTTCCTTGATGTTTATGTGCTTGCACAGGAATTGCGGATCCAAAAGACCCTGGCATCTCGAATCCGTTGGGATTAATGATGCACCCCAACCTGTTTGACTGGCATCCGTCATAACGGTAAAACTCGGATCCGGCAACTGCAGCGGAACTCCTTGAGTTAACCACTGAATGTTTGCCCAAGTCTGAATCTCTTGTTTCACTTGATCTGACAAGAGAACGTCTACATCGAGCGAATGAATTTTCACACTCCAATTCTGAGTCAGGAAAATTTGAAGAGGACGTGTGCGTAGCCGCCCCATCGGAATGAGATCCGCGGCGGCTCCGCACAGACCTATCAGTCTCATAAATTCTCTCGCCGTGACTTTGTCTGCGTGCAGACAATAGCGAGCGTAACAACTGACTAATTTCGCTCTGGTTAACGGCAGACGAACGAGATTGTTGTGCATCTCGAAGCTCATTCCCAGATGAGTGAATGACTTGGACGGCACCAGATCCGACTTCTCCTCGTTTACTATAAAACCGAGACGTCGGAGCAATAGAAGAAGATTCTGAACATCGTTCTGAAGCGTTAACTCGTTGCCGTACCTCTGAAGAATGTCGTCCAGGTAGGCCGACGTTACCGCAGACGAATGAGCTCGGAAGTAGATCATTACCGAGTTCATTACCCGAGTGAAAGCCCAGGGTGCTAGATTCAATCCGAAGCACATCACCCGGAATTGATACACCACTCCCAGGACTGCAAAGCGTAGATACTTTCGGAATGTCGGATGTACCATGACGTGAAAGTACGCATCTTTGAGATCTATGCTCGTAGCATAATCGTTCACCCGAATACTCGCTCTGACCGATCGAATCGTCTCCATATAAAACTTCGGAGCGACGATCAGCTTGTTTATCCAGCTCAAATCTATGACTGGACGGAACGAGCCGTCTGGTTTCGGAACCAGAAACAGATGGCTGTAGAATCCCAGAGATTCCTGGTTTTCTACGACCTCTACCGCATTCTACATTAAAAGAGACTGCACCTCTGATAACAGAGCGTCTCTTTTCTGTGGATTTGACGGAAGATGAGTCCACTTTGGACTTCGAGTTAATGGAGGCTTTCGTTTGAAGGATATCTTTAGACCTTCCGAAGTCACTCCTCTCACCCAAGGGTCGTCCGTAATCGACGCCCACTCTTGTGAAAAACTCGACAACCTTCCGCCAACCGGAACGCGATAGAGGTTTAAGCCATCACCTCCTGGACCTGCGAGGCCTGCGGTAGGAGAAACCATGTCTTCCACGACCCGCACCTCGCCTCGTCGACCTCGGGGCGTCCGACCGATTGTCCCGGCCTGAAGGACGTCCCGAACGAGAGTCGCTATCCTGACGGTCTCTCGAATAAGACCAAGAGGACGCACCGGAACCTCTATAGGAACCTCTCTTGGGCGCATTAGACCCAGAAGTGCCTGTCTTATTCGTGTCTGCTGTATCCGACTTTTTAGGAGCCGATCTGAACAACAGAGAATCATTAGCTTTCTTTTTAATTTTATCATAAATAGCGGAAAGCTTGCCGTCAAAGAGAAGTTCTCCTAAGACCGAAGCGACTCTAAGAGAGTTCTTCACCTTAGAATCCACTAGTGTGGATGTAGCTAGGGCTGCGTCACGTCTAACCAACTCCAGATTTGCCACTGAAAGGGCGGAGTTACACGTGGAATAAGCTACTGCCCTTGAAAGAAGTCTTAAAGAGGACTGTATATCCTGAAACTCTTCCCCTTGAAGGCACAGTGATAACGCCTTAGTAAGGTGATCTGCGTAAGATAAGGCATCTAAGTTGGCTCTGTTAGACGCAATAGCTGTTTCCAACACCACGGTTGGAATAGAAGCTGACGACGGTAATGATAGCTCTAAGTCTTCCGCCTCGTCGTCCATACGCAGAGGAACTCTCGGTATACCCTGTCCTGCCGTATCGAATTTATTCCTTGCATTAATGAAAGGCAGGTTGAGAGTATTAGCGGACAAGAAACCTGCTTTCCCCGTCCTGGAAGCAAGTTTAAATATAGCGTCGTTCAATAATTCAAATGTTCTAGCAACAATATTGGACTGCGACGGAAACTCGGGAGCGATGTCCCTGAACCGCTCAAAAAATTCAGAGTCCAATGACGCTATAATTCTCTTGTCCGGAAGCGCAGCAGTCTGGCCCGACGGAACAACTTGAGGGAGAAAGTGCCGGATGAAGTCCACGGCAGCTTTATGTTGTTCCGAAAGGGATAGCTCCAAGTCATCCGTATCCCTTTCACCATCCGGTCGGACCTCACGATGTTCCCGGTCGTCCGCCCCCGATGCTTCGGCGGAGCGTACCGACCCAGCGCCGTCGGATAATTCTCGATCCGACACCGTTTCTGTCGGCTGCTGGGATGCTGCGATAAGCTGTGCTATCTGCACAAGAATGTCCGGCGTCGAGACCTGCGGAGGCGCAGTCTTTCGCTGCTTCGCCGAGGGCAGCTCCGCATCAGATGGCTCCCGCATACTTTTCCTATGCGAACGACCGGAGTCCATTGGTCTCGAATCCCTGGCTGCAGGATGGTGTGACCTGGTCGCCGAAGAATCCTTCATCGGCGAAGCTGGTAATATATCGGCGGTCACGCAGCCAAGGTGCGGTCGTGTGCGCTGACGAGAAGAGGAAGCCTTAACAGTCTCTGCGGACTGCTTATACAACGGAGCGTCCCGAGCGACGGACGTATGCTCCGCTAAAGACACATTTTGTACCACAACATCTGGTCCCAGATGTTGTTGTATGAGAGAGGGACCTCTCTCGCTCGCGGCCCGGCTGGACCTGGACGAGCTATGAACCGGACTAAAAGGCTTCCTCCGTTCTCGCTTACTATCCGCCGTCACTGGGTGTGCATCTATTATGTTTATAGTGCTCGCATCACCCAAAATTTCCTCTTGGACCGCATCGGACGAACCCGGCTGCTGAACCATTCGGTGAATGGACGCTACACCGGGCGAGCTAGCGGACGACATTTGTCTAATCTCCATGAGCACTTTTGCCGCTAGCTCTGAATTCATTTGTGACGACGGACGCACACTTGAAGAAGATAACATGGAAACATCACCCTGTTCTGGTTCCTCTGAAATAGAAACTTTCTCCAGAAACAACATATCGTGACACACGTTTCCAATGTTTCTCATCCCAATGTTCACATATAGGACAGGGATTAATGCGAGAACACTGACTACAATTAATACAATGATCATGAAAGTCAGAGGAAGATTTCTTCCTATTACAATTTGAACAACGTCCCTTCATTGTGAAAGAACAACAATAAGTCCTACTTTCTCGCAAAAACCCCTGACACAAAGATACATAATAACATGATCCATTAATAAATGAAAAAACAATTGCAAAACAAAATAATTTTGAAAAAATATTTTTTCAGATAAGCCCAAGTTGCTGAAAAGTAACGTTGAGCCCCGATGGATCCGGTGGCAAAGTGTGGTCAAAAATTTTAAATTTATATAAAATAATTAATGAGACACTTTCGGATAATATAAATGTATCTTATAATGAGATAAACTACCACAAAGGCAAACAGCCCCCCTCAAAAAAGGCTGTTGCCAATGAAAACAAACAGTGTAAACACACTAGAAAACATGACTCCAGGCACTGAAAAAACTGGCCCGGAATCAGTCATCAATTACACTCTATCTGATGCAAAACAGAGACTCCCAGGGGAGAATCTGTAGAACATCAGATGGAAGATGCAGAACACAAACGTTATACACCCATGGGTGAAAACGTAACTATGGGGAAAATAACAGAAAACATTCTGTATCCAAGCAACTCTCCCAGGAAATTTTAGAAATGAAATTTCTCAAAAATATGCCAAAAGCATGGGAGAATTGCCAGGGGGGACTTTAGAAGGCTAGGGGAGAGGAAACACTGAATAAGCAGTGCAACAATTAGCAAGAATGACAACAAGAGGCCCATGCCTCGAAAATAGGCAACTTAACATAATTTCATCAAAAAATTTTAAGTACAGCCCTGATTATATTTTGCCACTTCTTTTTCCTCTCCTCCTTCTATCCTCCTTAGAATCACATTTTCTCCAAAAATTACGTGTCTGGCATCCTTTAAACTGAGATTTACAAGCACAAAGATCAGTGAGATGTTGACTGATGAAGGGCCAAACAGAGAATGATAATTGGCGCCAATTTCGGGACGACTGTGTCACAGTGCATGCGCAGTAGAGGCGTAGTATGGAGGTCCTTTAGGACATGATTTCTTTTTGTTTTGGATGCAAATTTTGGGGATTGGGGGGCAAAATTTGTGTTTGGCCCTGGTTTTGTTGGAGTTAGCACCAGCTAAGTCTGGGTCATTGGTACAGTATAAAAATATGCATTTTGTACCAAAGAAAAAATATTGCTAAAATGGCCCTGGGTGAGGATGTGGGAGAGGGCAGGGGTGGGGTGGGGGAGGGGAAGGGGTTACGGGAGTCCATTTTTTTCCGCATGTGGTTAGTCTAAATCCTTCAGAATGCATTTTGGGAATAGAGAAAAAAAAAATGCCTAACTGGCACCGGGGGAGTGAGGGAGGGTGGGGGTGGTGTTTGTCTGGATTATTAACCACAAACTTTTAAGCAAAACTGTAAAAAGGCATTTTTGACGAAAGAGAAAAAAAGTGCCTAATTGGCACGGCTGGAGGGGGGGGGGGGGGGGTGGGGGAAGGGTTATGTGAGTTTAAAAAAAAGTTACGCGTGTAGTGACTGTAAATAGTTCAAAATGCATATTGCAGGAAAGGAAGAAAAAAATGCCTAATTTGCAGGGTCTGGGAAGGGCAATAACTTCAACAATTTTCATTGGGATGATTGTGGTCATCAAACTTGGCCTAGAGACATGCACTGAAAAGAACAGAAATCCGTTAACTTTTGTTTAAGCTATGGCATAAAGAAAGTTCAGACAGATAGATGGACTGACGAACGAATGGATGGACTGACGGATGGACTGACAGATCGACAGACAAAGCGAGCTCTGTGCTATATCCCTCTCTTGTCTGGAGGGGATAATGAAAGTGTCAATGACACTGTAGCTTAACTTGTCTGTGTGTTGTGTTTGATGAGAAGGATAATGTTCAATGTTTATGAAAGGATTATGAAATAAGACAAGAATTGTGATAATTGGGAATGTGTTAATTTCTGTTCCCTGTATGTTAGGTCAGGGTTCCTGCACCTGACCTGACATGAAATTCCAGGCTTTTCCAGGCCATATACACCCCAAATTCAAGGAGTTTCAAGGCTAGTAGAAAGTTAAATTCAAGGTTTTTTCAGGTTTATCATAGTTGAACCACTCGAACTGTCTCGAACGTATTTCATTCATCTCAACTCGGCGTGCAATGCTTCATTTTTCAAGGCCTTTCCAGGCACAGGGAGCCAAATCAAGGCTTTTCAAGGCCTTGAATTTCATTTTTGAAATTCCAGGCTTTTCCAGGCCCACGGGAACCCTGTATGTTTTTAATGAAAATAATATGAGGTGTACACAGTACTAAAGAGCTGAGGGGTGGGTTAATATGACCTCACAGTTATTGTATGTGGCCCTCACAGTTAACGTATGTCAATGAAAGTTACCAAGTTACAGTGAAATTATTTCAAAATGAGTCATCCTATCAAGTTACATTGAAATCCCTTCATAAATATGGCCTGTAGACTGTGCTGAAAGTTTTGGGACTTCGGGCCTGTGTAGCCATGACGATGGACAGATTGCAACTAAAAGGGAACGTCCTCATCTCGACATAATACTGAGCCATTCTACTAAGTTGCACTGAAATCCCTTCACAAATACGACCTGTAGTCTGTACTAAAGTTTTTGGCTTGGGAAGCCATCATGGTTGAATGACCGCGACCAAAAGTGGGCGTTGTCATCTGGGCATAATCTAGAGTGATCGTACGAAGTTACAATGAAACCCCTTCATATATATGACCTGTAGACTATGCTCAAGGATTTCGGGCTTCAGGCCCCTGAAGCAAACACAGCTGACCAAACACAACCAAAAGGGGATGTCATCTAGGCATGATATGGAGTCAACCTAACTTGTTACAATGAAATCCTTCTATAAATATGACCTATAGACTATGCTAAAGGTTTTTGGGTTTTGGGCCCGGGCAGTCATCAAGGCTAAATGATCATGACCAAAAAGGAGACGTTCTCATCTCGACATTATTTGGAGTCATCCTACCAAGTTACATTGAAATCCCTTCATAAATATGACCTCTAGACCATGCTTAAGGTTTTCGGGCTTCGAGCCCCTATAGCCATCACAGTTGCCCAATTGCATCCAAAAGGATATGTTTTCATCTAGACACTATATGAAGACAACCTAACAAGTTACAATGAAATCCCTTCATAAATATGACCTGTAGACTGTGCTATAGGTTGTCAGGCTTTGGGCTCAGGCAGCCATCATGGTTGAATGAGCTCAACCAAAAGGGGACATTCTCATCTGGGCATCATCTGGAGTGATCTTATGAAGTTACAATGAAATCCCTTCATAAATATGACCTGCAGACTGTGCTCAAGGTTTTCATGCTTGAGACCCTGTAGCGGTCAAAACTGACCAATCATGACCAAAAGGGGATGTCATCATCTAGGCATTATATGGAGTCAACCTAACAAGTTCAATGAAATCCTTCTATAAATATGACTTATAGACTATGCTAAAGGTTTTTGGGCTAGGGCAGCCATCAAGGCTGAATGATCACGACCAAAAGGGGACGTTCTCATCTAGACATTATTTGGAGTCATCCTACCAAGGTACAATGAAATCCCTTTATAAATATGACCTGTAGACTGTGCTAAAAGTTTGCGGGCTTTAGGCCCCTGTAGCCGTCACACTTGCCCAATCGTGTCCAAAAGGGGCTGTTCTCATCTAGACATTATATGAAGTCAACCTACCAAGTTACAATGAAATCCTTTAATAAATATGGCTTGAAGACTGTGCTAAAGGTTTTGGGGCTTCAGGCTCGGGCAGCCATCATGGTTGAATGATAGCAACCAAAAGGGGACATTCTCATCTGGGCATCATCTGGAGTGATCGTATGAAGTTACAATGAAATCCCTTCATAAATATGACCTGTAGACTGTGCTCAAGATTTTCGGGCTTTGGGCACCTAGAGGCATCCCTGTTGGCCAATCACGACAAAAAGAGGATGTCATCATCTAGGCATTATATGGAGTCAACCTAACAAGTTACAATAAAATCCTTTCATAAATACGACCTATAGACTATGCCAAAGGTTTTGGGGCTCGGGCAGCCATCAAGGATGAATGATCGCGACCAAATGGGGACGTTCTCATCTAGACATTATTTGGAGTCATCCTACCGGTACCAAGTTACAATGAAATCCCCTCATAAATATGATCTGTAGACTGTGCTAAAGGTTTTGGGCTTCGGGCCCCTGTAGCCGTCACAGTTGCCCAATCATGTCCAAAAGGGGACTTTCTCATCTAGACATTTTATGAAGTCAACCTATCAAGTTACAATGAAATCCCTTCATAAATATGATCTGTAGACTGTGCTAAAGGTTTTGGGGTTTTGGGCTTGGGCAGTCATCATGGTTGACAGATGATGCCCAAATGGGGAAATTCTCATCTAGACATCGTACGGCATCATCGTACCAAGTTACAATGAAATCTCTCCATATTAAACATGACCTGCAGACTGTGCTAAAAGTTTTGGGGTTTCAGGCTTGGGCAGCCATCACAGTTGACAGATCATGCCCAAAAGGGGACGTTCTCATCTAGGCATTATACAGAGGCATCCTACCAAGTTACAATGAAATCCCTTCATAAATACGACCTGTAGACTGTGATAATAGTTTTCGGGCTCGGGCAGCCATACCGGTTTACCGATCATGACCAAAGAGGGGACGTTCTCATCTAGACATGACCCAAAACCTGCATGTGAAATTTAGTGATGATCAGCCAAGAACTACGGGGTGTAGCTTGTACTTGAAGGTTGAATAAAAAACTTTAACCACAAACTTTAATCAAAACTCCAAATGTTAACTAAACAAGGGGAAAAAAACACACACACTTGAACCTTCAGTAAAAAACTTTAACCACAAACTTTAACCAAAACTCTAAATGTTAACAAAAGTCATGACTATAGCCCTCACTGTAAACAGTCAGGCTAAAAATGAATGGTTTATGTCAGATATTTTATCCAAGTTAATAAAACTGATAAATTTGCACTCAAGGAACGATATACACCACCACCCATACTATTCTGTTGATTACGAGTCCTGAAACATAAAACAAACCAAGAATATGAACTTTTGATGTCAAAGAAATAATTTATTTGTTTATTTATTTATTTATTGGGGTTTAATGACATTTTCGACAGCCAGGAACACCCTGTGTTGGACAGTTATATGGGTGGAGGAAGCCAGAGTACCCAGAGAGAACCACCGAACAATGGCGTGCAACAGTCTGACTCAACATATTAACTTCACACAAGCAGGGTTAGCATTGGATGAAGGCAAGCGCACCATCGACGTACATTATGCCTTAGTACACAACCGTGCCCCCACGTGAGCAAGTGGGATGAAGTGTCTTGCCCAAGGACACAATGCAGTTGCCGCAGGTGGGATTTGAACAGAGCATCTCTCACCTTGAAGCCTGCATCTCTACCCACTGAACCACCGAGCTTCCACAAAGAAATAATTACAATAATAATAATAATAATAATAAAAAAAATAAAAAACCTCCTACCCACATGCAATTTTACATAAAATGGCCTGAGAAATAGAAGATCTACTTTGTTGGACCTCTGAAACAAAGTTTCTGTCTCTTCATTGGAATGAACTCAGGAAGAAATGCAAATCAATGGGGATGGAATGCTGGTAAATGTAAACAATTACCTGGAGTATCTTCAATTTCTATAAAATGTTCATCTTCTGGGACACTGGCATCTTCTGGCATTTCAAATAAACTAATCAATCCTTGTAGCAGCTGAGGCCTAAAAAATGAAAAGAAAAAAATTCACAATTATTAAACATTCAAAGACATCACTGGTACCTATGAGTTTACTGAGATGTTGAACAGCTGCAGTCCACGGACAATGGCACAGTCTATCCCGTTATCAAGGCAATGCAAATCTACCTGTTGGGTCAACTTTATACTGGTCTGGCATGTAAGGGTGTAGACTGATGTCCATCCACTGGGAGGCCAAGTACCAAATCATTGCATACCAAACAATGGATTTTATTGTTCACAACCGTGACCACATATTATCGTGGTTAACTGTATAAATATCAGACAGATCACAAAAATGTACCTTAATAAACTGCCTGCTTACCTCTCTCCCTTTTGCTGTCTATGCATTCTAACAATTTACAAGATATGGAGCTCAAATTTGGTAATACAGGTACTTTTGTCCTCTGATCATACTTTATTGTTGCTTATCATCATTCTGGGGGTTTCATTAGCATTTTTATTCACCACTTATTTCTGTTTAAATAATTTACATACTAATTTAATACAAGAGCTATTGCTAAAGGCAATTGCACCTCCACTGCAGTGCTGGACCGATCAAGCATAAATGAATTAAAAACAAAGTAAGGACCAAAAAATCATGAAAAATTGACCATGTAAGGCCAGTAACTCTGGTGAAAACTAGGCAGGAAACTTTTTTGTAACTTGTGCACGAGCGGCTTGTCACAAATATCCCTCATACCAGTTTTCATTGAAATCCATCCACTCACTGCTGAGATTTCGCTGCAGATGGATGGACAGACACAGTCGGGTGCACAGAAAAATGCAAGTAATCCAGTATAAACGCCATTTTCTTCAAGAGTAGGGATATAATAAAACAATGACCTGAAGAAAACATCACATTGGGTTTAGCACCTTATCAAATGTAAGTTCATGTGGGTTAAGCAAGTCCAGCCAGATTCAATTTCTCCAGGATGAACTTTCAAGGACCTTTTCAAGACATCTATAAGCACCTTTGAGATAAGTTTAAAGACTTTCTCTGTACTGGGAAATAACACTGAGTCAGTCCTTCGTTTGAGACTGCACTATTGCTCTCACGCCCGCAAACGCCTGTGACTGAAAAAAGACAAGCTCTAACAAGAGCTGGACTGTCGTCCGGTGCATACGCCACGTGGTGTATTGCCCATTGTGGGCATACCTATGACCAAATATTATAGAAAACAAGTTCCATAATAATTTACTTATTTTAGATATGAAAGTTATGAATATTCTCGGATGGACTCACACATGGACGGATGGACGGATGCACAGACGGACGCATGTAATCCAGTATACCCCCATTTTCTTCGAAAGTGGGGGTATAAAAATCACACTCAAAACAAAATAGTCAAGCTGAGCTTCAAAAGATTGGCAACTGAACACATCATGTGGGAACCAGTCACTGTTGGCTGATTAAAATTATTTTTTAAATTCCCCAGCTCAGTATAACATAAACAAATTATATAACCTTCTATAATTTGCATACGTCTTCTACAAATAGACAGCATACTTTACTGGGTCTACTGTATTAGTGAAAACGTTATCAGAGTTTTTTTTACACAATCCACATAGCAAGCTGTATCCTAATTAGTAAATTTTACGAAGCCGACAGTAAGGTGTGATTTGGCCAATCAATAGTGAAATTGTCTGTTACAACCAATCAATTGTAGTGTACCAAATAATTTTACCATCTTCTCTTGTGTGTGAAGTTAATAAAATAACTCCTGATATCTGTGTCAGAAATATGTGCAAGCATTTTTGTTTGTTTTCTTACATTTATCAGAGTTTACTTCAAATTAAAATGCCAGTTGTCACACTTTCTACATTGCAAAAATGGTCCTTCAAAGACCTTATTGGATTTGAAACAAACACCAAAGGAGGAAAAACATTGGTTACCAGATTTTGGTGCAAGATACTTGCTACACTTTCTGATAATGCACAAAATCAGCTGAGAGGGAGGGCTCTTTTTGAGTTCGACTGGTTTGCCATAGGGACTGATTCAAGTTTAGTTTTGTTCATTTCTCAGTTGAAAGAGTTGTATTTCATCAATACAATCCTTCCACACACTTCAAAATCTTGTTTAAAATATTTCCAAACATGCAAAACCTCTGATCTGCATTCGCGCTTTCATTTGCGAGTGCAGTTTATTACACCCGTAAAATTTACTCACACGAAGGACTGCTGAGTATGATCTTGACCTGCAATCAGAGTTAACAGATTTGTGTGACAGAAAGTTTTTGTTTATTCACCCCACAGTCAGCGATACAAATGCGATGTGCGTTAATTACACAAGAAACTTACAAGTGTATCAATTTCTAAGAGGCAAGTGAAATTCAGGGACTTCCTAGACTTTGCTTAAATTTCAAGCACTTTAAAGGCCTTGAAATTGAATTTTAAAATTCCAGAGACTTTCAAGGTTGTCAAGGTCCACATTGAACCCTGTCAGGTAAATAACAGGTATTTTACTCCTTAACCCGTCAAATTACTTTAGGTTCACTGGTCTTCTACCAAAAACTTTTCAAGTATTGTAAATGGACCTGTTCCCCCAACCATAATTTATTTTCATTAACTTTTAACCCGCCAAGTCATTTTTTAACATATTTTTGTCAAATCCAGTCATGGCTCCTTGGATGCAGTCATGACTGGATTGAATAAAAATATAGAAATTCAATTTAATTCATGAAATCAGTTCACAAACAAGAGGCACCACGTGAACTGAAGCGCTCACCTTGAACTGAACCCGATATAAACCGAGTCCAAGAATGAATCTCCATTAAGCAATCAATCTCCATAGGATCCAATGTCAATCTTTAAGTCCCTCAGGAGTAACTAAAATAGTTCATGCATCATGCCTTTTCTTCAGGTGATCATAATGTAAAAAGTAGAGCTCCTCTATAGCGCAACTTATGTGGATTAATTTTAGTTACACACCTCCAGAGGGTACTTACTGAAAAATTTCTAATTCTTCAGCTACATGGCCAATTCCGGTTCCCATAGGGAGTCCAAATATTAACCCAGGCACTTGATTTGAACAAATTTGAATATCATCCCACTAGAGATGTTGTATACCAAATATGAAAGCATTCTGACTGGTGGATCTGAAGAAGATTTTAAAAGAAATTTCCTCATATTGCACGAAGTTAAAAATTTGGGCTACCAAAGGGAGCCCAAATATTAACCCAGGGACCTGATTTAAAGAAACTTGAATCTGACTTCCCTGGAGATGTTGTAAATCAAACATGAAAGGATTCTGACAGGTGAATCTAAAGAAGATTTTTGAAGAAATTCTCTCATATTGCGCCAAGTTAAAATTCTGATTCCCATAGGAAGCCCAAATATTAACCCAGGAATTCGATTTGAACAAACTTGAATCTGCCCCAATCCCTCCCTCCCCCTGCCCTACAGAGGTTGAATACCAAATATGAAAGCATTCAGACTGGTGGATCTGAAGAAGAAAATTTTTAAAGAAATTTCCTCATATTGCACTAAGTTAAAATTTGGGCTATCATAGGGAGCCTGAATATTAACCTAGGGACCCAATTAGAACAAACTTGAATCTGAGCTACATGGCCAATTCCAGCTCTCATAGGGAGCCCAAATATTAACCCAGGCACTCGATTTGAACAAATTTGAATATCACCCCACTAGAGATGCTGTAAACCTAATATATCATTCTGACTGGTGAATCTGAAGAAGATTTTTGAAGAAATTCATACTGCACTAAGTTAAAATTTAAGTTCCCATAGGGAGCCCAAATATTAACCCAGGCACTCTATTTCAACAAACTTGAATCTGACCCCCAGAGATGTTGTATACCGAGTATGAAATCATTCTGACTGGTGGATCTGAAGAAAATTTTTAAAGAAATTTCCTCATATTGCATAAGTTAAAATTTGGGCTATCATAGGGAGCCCAAACATTAACCCAGGCACCCAATTTGAACAAATGTGATTCTGAATCGTCTAGAAACATTGTAGACCACATATGAAAGGGTTCTGACTGGTGAATCTGAAGAAGATTTTTTAAGAAATTCCCTCATATTGCACTAAATTAAAATTCGTGTTCCCACAGGGAGCCCAAATATTAATTCACGGACCCAATTTGAACAAACTTGAATCTGACTCCCCTAGAGATGTTGTAAACCAAATATGAAAGCATTCTGACTGGTGGATCTGAAGAAGAAGATCTTTATTATTTATTTATTTATTTATTGGTGTTTAAGGTCACATATTTCTGCACAATGGCTAATTATGACCACGACAGTTTTACAGGTGGAGGAAACTGGAGTACCCAGAGAGAACCACTGAGCAACGGCGAGCAACTGTCAGCTCCCCAACATACTAACTCCACACAAGCAGGGTTAGCATTGGTTGAAGACAGGTGCACTATCGATGTGCAGTATGCCTTAGTGCACATCGTCACCGTGCCCCCACATGGGCAATAGGGGTGAAGTGTCTAGCCCAAGGACACAACGCGGTTGCCACAGGTGGGAATCAAACTGAGGACCTCTCGGTTTGCAGCCTGCACCTCTACCTACTGAGCCACCATGCCCCCAAGAAGATTTTTAAAGAAATTTCCCCATATTGCACTAGGTTACAATTTGGGCTTCCATAGGGAGCCCAAATATTAACCCAGGCACTCGATTTGAACAAAGTTTAATCTGACCCCCCTAGAGATGTTGTATACTAGATATGAAAGCATTCTGACTGGTGGATCTGAAGAAGTTTTTTTAAGAAATTCCCTCATATTGCACTAAGTTACAATTTGGGCTACCATAGCAAGCCCAAATATTAACCTAGGGACCGAATTTGAACAAACTTGAATCTGCCCCCCTCCCGCTGTGATGTTATGTACAAAATATGAAAGTATTCTGACTGGTGGATCTGAAGAAGAAGATTTTTACAGAAATGTCCTCATATTGCACGAAATTAAAATTTGGGTTACCATAGCGAGCCCAAATATTAAACTAGGGACCAAATTTGAATCTGACTGACCTCCCCCCCCCCCCCCCCCTCCAGAGATGTTGTATACCAAATATGAAACCATTCTGATTAGTGAATCTGAAGATTTTAATGAAAGTGTCAATGACACTGAAGCTTAACTTGTTTGTTGTGTTTGATGAAAAGGATAATGTTCAATGTTTATGAAAGGATTATGAAATAAGACAAGAATTGTGATAATTGGGAATATGTTCATTTCTGTTCCCTGTAGGCTATGTTTATGATAAAAATAATATGAGGTGTACACTGTACTAAAGAGCTGAGGGGTGGGTTAATATGACCTCACAGTTAATGTATGTGGCCCTCACAGTTAACATATATCAACAAAAGTTACCAAGTTACAGTGAAATTATTCCAAAACGAGTCATCCTATCAAGTTACATTAAAATCCCTTCATAAATATGGCCTGTAGACTGTGCTAAAGGTTTTCGGGCTTCGGGCCCCTGTAGCCGTCAGTTTCCCAATTTGCGTCCAATGGGGACGCTCTCATCTAGACATTATATGAAGTCAACCTACCAAGTTACAATGAAATCCCTTAATAAATATGACCTGTAGACTGTGCTAAAGGTTTTTGAGCTTTGGGCTCTGGCAGCCATCATGGTTTAATGATTGCAACCAAAAGGGGACATTCTCATCTGGGCATCATCTGGAGTGATTCTACAAAGTTACAATGAAATCCCTTCATAAATATGACCTGTAGACTGTGCTCAAGGTTTTGGGCTTCGGGCCCTGAAGCCGTCACAGTTGACCAATCATGACCAAAAGGGGATGTCACCATCTAGGCATTATATGGAGTCAAACTTACAGGTTACAATGAAGTCCTTCCACAAATATGACCAATAGACTATGCTAAAGGTTTTGGGGTTTTGGGTTCGGGCAGCCATCAAGGCTGAGGGATCGCGACCAAAAGGGGACGTTCTCATCTAGACATTATTTAGAGTCATCCTACCAAGGTACAATGAAATCCTTTCATAAATATCACCTGTAGACTGTGCTAAAGATTTTCGGGCTTTGGGCCCCTGTAGCCAACACAGTTTCCTAATGGTGTCCAAAAGGGGCTGTTCTCATCTAGACATTACATGAAGTCAAGCTACCAAGTTACAATGAAATCCCTTCATAAATATGATCTGAAGACTGTGCTAAAAGGTTTTCGGGCTTTAGGCTGGGGCAGCAATCATGGTTGAATGATCACAACCAAAAGGGGACATTCTCATCTGAATATCATCTGGAGTGATCCTATGAAGTTACAATGAAATCCCTTCATAAATATGACCTGTAGACTGTGCTCAAGATTTTCGGGCTTCAGGCACCTGTAGCCATCACAGTCGACTAACCACGACCAAAAGGGGATGTCATCATCTAGGCATTATATGGAGTCAACCTAACAAGTTACAATGAAATCCTTCCATAAATACGACCTACAGACATGCTACAGGTTTTTGGGCTCGGGCAGCCATCAAGGCTGAATGATCGTGACCAAAAGGGGACGTTCTCATCTGGACACTATTTGGAGTCATCCTACCAAGCTACAATGAAATTCCTTCATAATTATGATCTGTAGACTGTTCTAAAGGTTTTCGGGCTTTGGGCCCCTGAAGCCGTCACAGTTGCCCAATCGTGTCCAAAAGGGGACGTTCTCATCTAGACATTATATGAAGTCAACCTACCAAGTTACAATGAAATCCCTTCATAAATATGACCTGTAGACTGTGCTAAAGGTTTTCGGGCTTCGGGCTCGGGCAGCCATCATGGTTGAATGATCGCAACCAAAGGGGACAATCTCATCTGGGCATCATCTGGAGTGATCCTGCGAAGTTACAATGAAATCCCTTCATAAATATGACCTGTAGACTGTGCTCAAGGTTCTCAGGCTTCGGGCACCTGTAGCCATCACAGTTGACCAATCACAACCAAAAGGGGATGTCATCATCTAGGCATTATATGGAGTCAACCTAACAGGTTACAATGAAATCCTTCTGTAAATATAACCTTTTGCCTATACTAAAGGTTTTTGGGCTCGGGCACCCATCAAGGCTGAATGATCACGGCCAAAATGGGACATTCTCATCTAGACATTATTTGGAGTCATCCTACCAAGTTACAATGGAATCCTCTCATAAATATGACCTGTAGACTGTGCTAAAGGTTTTCGGGCTTCGAGCACCTTTAGCCGTCACAGTTGCCCAATCATGTCCAAAAGGGGATGTTCTCATCTAGACATTATATGAAGTTAACCTGCCAAGTTACAATGAAATCCCTTCATAAATATGACCTGTAGACTGTGCTAAAGGTTTTCGGGCTTCGGGCTCGGGCAGCCATCATGGCTGAATGATCGCAACCATGGCTGACAATCTCATCTGGGCATCATCTGGAGTGATGATCCTAAGAAGTTACAATGAACTCCCTTCATAAATATGACCTCTAGACTGTGCTAAAGGTTTTCGGGCTTTGGGCCCCTGTAGCCGTCACAGTTGCCCAATCACATCCAAAAGGGGACTTTCTCATCTAGACATTGTATGAAGTCAACCCACCAAGTTACAATGAAATTCCTCAATAAATATGACTTGTAGACTGTGCTAAAGGTTTTCGGGTTTTGGGCTCGGGCAGTCGTCACGGTTGGCAGATCATGCCCAAATGGGGAAATTCTCATCTAGACATCATAAGGAGTCATCCTACCAAGTTACAATGAAATCCCTCCACATTAAATATGACCTGCAGACTGTGCTAAAAGTTTTGGGGTTTCGGGCTTGGGCAGCCATCACGGTTAATAGATCATGCCCAAAAGGGGACGTTCTCATCTAGGCATTATACAGAGGCATCCTACCAAGTTACAATGAAATCCCTTCATAAATACGACCTGTAGACTGTGCGAATGGTTTTTGGGTTTTGGGCTCGGGCAGCCATACTGGTTGCCCGATCGCGACCAAAAGGGGACGTTCCAATCTAGACATGACCCCAAACCTGCATATGAAATTTCGTGACGATCAGACAAGAACTGCGGGGTGTAGCCCGTGCTAAAATAAAATGTGAACAACGTCACAGACTCACAGACTAACAGACTTCCGCACGCGTGATGGCAATAGCTTATCTTGACTATGTCAAGTTAAGCTAAAAATTATCCCCAATATTGCATCAAGTTAAAAGTCCAAATATTAACCTACGGCCTTGGTTTGTACAATCTTGAATCTGACCCTCATAGCAATGATGTATGCCAAACATTAAAAGATTCTGACTGGTGGTTCTGAAGAGGATTTTAAAAGAATATTTCCCTTTTTGCCTTGATTGTAACTGAAATGAACAATAATTACAGGTAAGTCAACACATCTGCATTTCAGATATCCACTAATTGGATTTCTACAGCTTTAAAACTGATGTTCAAACTGCTCCAAATCATGCATTTCTCTAAAACAATTTTTCAAATCTACAATTTTTTTCCAACATCTTTTCATATGCAACACTCAAACAAGACTGAAGGCATGTGTACCATCAACAGCAACTCCAAGCCCACTGAGTTAGGATAATAGCCAAGTAGTAACAATATCAGAACAAAAATAACTGTTCCATACCATAATTGTTCATATGTATTTATCATTGCAGGAGCTTCTGTTAATATCTTAGTTACACCAAATGCACAAATCTTCTTTTCCACTGCACCAGAAATTTTCTGCAAGTCTTGTAAAAATAATTTCTCTATCACCATACCAAACATCCTGTAAGACAGTTCTTGCAATGTATATTAACCCTAGTGACCTCAGCAATTTTTTCAAAACTTCCACTGAAACTCCACCTGTAACTCTAAAGGACTGGCAGTGTCTTCTTGTCAATTTTTGGCTGCCTGTATAGACAGTCAAAACTTGACTAAAAGACCACAGCAATAAATCTGATAATTCAGGCCTGGCATTTTTAGGAGAGCGATTTATTTGGTCGCCTACTGCTCGCCTCAAAAAAAGTAAGGGCAAAAACTAGCCCTCCTGTCTTTGGAAAATAATGATTACCAAACAGCCTACTCCTAAAACCTACATTTTTACAGATGTTAGTGGTCTCTGTAAGCCTTGCTGAGGCTCAGAGGTGTGGGAGAAGTGTAGACTACCTTGGTAACAGCACCAAATAAAATGTACAAAACCCACAAGGAAGAATTCATTAATAGTAAAACTTCATTTTGCCACTTTTAGCTTTTGTAAGCTTGTCACTCCCCCAGGCCATGTGAGGAGAGTGATTTTCAGCTCTCCTGCATTTTTAAGATTGCCAGGCCTGATAATTATCCTGGAGACTTCCTTAAGCTTGTGACTGTTTGGAGTGACACCCATTTTGAAACATGAAATTCCTTTGTTTTAGGAAAGGCCTAAATCATTCTCTAATGATCGGTAAAATCCCTTCATGGCCATTTAAAATAATGACGTTCCTTTTTCTCATGTTTTCAAACCACTACCCTACATGAGCTGTTAAAATGAGGGGTTTTAAGTTATGATTCAAAAGTTAAAAAGAACATATTTTCAACTTTCTATGAAAGTGGAAACTTATTAATCAAATAGCCACTTTGCCAGAGAAAAATATTCAGTTATTAACAGGACTATTCAATTCAGCGGAAATTGATCACTTTCCACTATTGTAGTGAAAAACTAACGATTTACTCCATTTTCTTATTAGGGTTTAATGATATTTTAGACAGCTGTGACACCTCGTGTCAGACATTTTTATGGGTGGAGGAAGCCTGAGTGCCCAGAGAGAACCACTGAGCAGTGCCAAGCAACTGTCAGTCTCCCCAATGTACTAACCCTATATAATCAGGGTACACATTGGGTGAAGACAAGTGCAATCAACATGCAAAATACCTTAGTGGGTTTGAAGCAGGCCTGAAAATAAGCAGTCTGACATTTGAAGAATGAGCTCTCCAGAGGGTGAATTTGATGATGCTATTCCATACAATGGGCCAATTTTCTGTTTAGTTTTGAGAATCTGATTCAGACTGAGGTCCACAGAGGGTAAATTTAGTGATGCTACCCTGCTGTGCAGGGTAGCATCACTAAATTCATCCTCTGGGGACCTCATTTTGCAGATGACAGTCTGCTTATTTTCTGGCTTGGTTTGAAGTCTGATGTCATAACCACCGAGTCACTGCAGATTTACTCCATTAAATCTTGTATGACAGAGCTCAAAGAGCACTGTCAAAATAGATATAATAGATTAAAGGCTCATACTGGATGTACCGAGGCCAAAGAGGTCTGAAAATGAGAGGCTAGTAGTCATCAGAATAATTCTTTGATAAATCACCAGATGTTTTATTCGGTTAACCCTTTACCCAACGTAACGGCCAAAACCGGCCAGCGCTATTCTCCAAAATCACCAATTAATTTTCAATATTTTTTTCATTTTTTGTCTCAAAAACATAGGTTATGACCCCTCTTTGGAACGAGCTCGTCGAGCTCGTTCCAATGAGGGGTCATAACCTATGTTTTTGAGACAAAAAATGAAAAACATTAGTTATTCAAGAATTTTGTTTGCAAGTGTCGTCTGATTTTCATGTTAGGTAAAGGGTTAACAGAAATTTACTTTATAACGGGTAAATTTTGTACAGGGGATAAGGTAAATGTCTTTGTGCTTTTTTTGAAATGAACCGAGTTATTCAGCTGAGAAATATACAACTGAGTGTACTCCAGTGAACTGAGAAATACATTTATCCAATCACATTCAACTTGACTTACAAGGTACAAATCTTGCAATTCACTTATTGACAAAGAATCTCCACTAAAAATGTGAACGACAGTTTTTATTTTCTAATTTAGTAAAAGATGCAAAATCAACTTTAAATGAAGAGTTTGTGTTCTCTAGACAAAGAAATGTAATGTGTTTATGTATGTCTGACTTCTGGTGGCAGAATATCTTGAAAGATGATACAGTGGAGCCCACTTAATTAAATATCTCTTAACTGAATAATCCTGTTAATCAAATATAATTTCCCAACACAAAACTATTTACCATTCCTCCAGTACAAATTTGACCTGTTATTTGAATATAGGTTAAAGAGTAAACTCATGTTAATTGAATAAACAAGAGGCCCCAAGGGGTCTTAATCATTCACCTGCCAAAATGGTTCAAAGAAGTATTTGGGGTCACATTCAGTTAGACATGGTTCATCAATACTACAAAGGAATGAAGTCATGAGAGGCAAATTTTATGGAAAAACACTAAGGAATGGATTTGAACAAACCTGAACCTAACATGCCCCCTACAGGGTCTAAAGAAGATTTTAAAAACAAGTCCAAACAGGACACAAAATTTTCAGGCTCCAAATTTTTTTTTTTTTTCGTCTCAAAATTGAACAAAATGCATAAACCTCCCTCCCCTCCCCTCCCCCCCAAAAAAAAAAAATTATCCAAATTTTGGAGTCAGAACCGGAACCCAAAATTTTCAGGCCAAAATTTTTAATTTTTTTTTTCGACTCAGAATTGAACAAAACGCATTAAAAAACGAAAAAAAAATTTCAAAAATTTCAAAATTTTGGTCTAAAATTTCAGTCTGAAACAGACCTAAAATTTTCAGGCTAAATTTTTTTTTTGTCGTCTCTAAATTGAACAAAACGCAAAAAATCAGAAGAAAAATTTTTGTTCAAATTTTGGTCCAAAACTTCAAGGGCTGAACTAGACCCAAAATTTTCAACCTAGGAATCCGATTTAAACAAACTTGAATCTACAAATTTGTACTGAAGGTATGGTAAATCATTTTGTGTGTGTAAGTTATATAAAATTTACAGGATTATTCAATTAAAAGATACACAATTAAGAGGGCTCCACCTTACTGTAAATGAAATACTTACTTGGCTTGCATACTGTCGATAATTTCTATTAATGATGCTGCACTATATTTTATTGAATATAATGAGAAAAATATCAGTAGGCCTGAAAAAAAAACATTAATAGTTAATATGAAGCTTTTATTGTAAATACTAGTGAAGCTATTTTGCAATATTATTAATACTTTGTGAAAAGCAAGTTGGGTACTATCAATCAAGCCTGGAAATAAGCAATCTGTCATTTGCAGAATGAGGTCCCCAGAGGGTGAATTTGCTGATGCTATCCCATACAGTGGGCAAGAATCCCTCAATTTATCCTCTGGGTACTTTGTTTTGGCCCAAGATCTTGATTCAGATTGAGGTTCACAGAGGGTAAATTTAGTAATGCTACCCTGCTGTACAGGATAGCATTGAGAAATTCACTTTTTGGGGACCTCATTCTGCAGGTGAAGGACTGCTTATTTCCAGGCTTGCAATTGATGCTCTCTTTTTTAATCAAACAACAAACCCTGTTTTGTTTCGTATAATGAAATGAAAGTGTCAATGACGCTGTAGCTTAACTTGAATGTGTGTTGTGTTTGATGAAAATGATAATGTTCAATGTTTATGAAAGGATTACGAAATACAACAAGAATTGTGATAATTGAGAATATGTTAATTTCTGTTCCCTGTATGCTATGTTTTCAATAAAAATAATATGAGATGTAGACTGTACTAAAGACTTGATGGGTGGGTTAATGTGGCCTTCACAGTTAATGTATGTCAACCAAAGTTACCAAGTTACAGTGAAATTATTCCAAAACGAGTCATCCTATCAAGTTACAATGAAATCCCTTCATAAATACGGCCTGTGCTAAAGGTTTTCGGGCTTCAGGCCTGTGTAGCCATCATGGTTGACCGATCGCACAGAAACGGGGACGTCCTCATCAAGACATTATCCTGAGTCATCCTACCAAGTTACAATGAAATCCCTTCATAAATACGACCTGTGGACTGTGCTAAAGGTTTTTGGGCTTCAGGCCCCTGTGGCCGTCACAGTTGACTGATCGCGACCAAAAGAGGACATTCTCATTTAGACATTATATGGTGTCATCCTACCAAGTTACAATGAAATTCCTCCATAAATATGACGTGAAGACTGTGCTAAAGGTTTTGGGGTTTTGGGGTCAGGCAGCCATCACAGTTGACAGATTGCGACCAAATGGGGAAGTTCTCATCTAGACATCATACGGAGTCATCCTACCAAGTTACAATGAAATCCCTCCATATTAAATACTGTAGACTGTGCTAAAAGTTTTTGGGTTTCAGGCTTGGGTAGCCATCACGGTTGACAAATCATGACCAAAAAGGGATGTCCTCATCTAGATATTATACAGAGTTTTCCTACCATGCTACAATGAAATCCCTTCATAAATACAACATGTAGACTGTGCTAAAGGTTTTGGGCTCGGGCAGCCATCACGGTTGAACGCTCACGACCAAAAGGGGACGTTCTCATCTAGACATGACTTCAAACCTTCATATGAAATTTCGTGACGATCGGACAAGAACTACCTGGTGTAGCCTGTGCTAAAGGAAAATGTGAACAGACTCACAAGACTAACAGACTTCTGCATGTGTGATGGCAATAACTTATCTTGACTTTGTCAAGTTAAGCTAAAAAAATGTAAAGAATGAGTCAATAACAAAATTCTTCACAAAATATGTCAATTTTTTTTGGTTCATAAAAAATGAAGAAAAGATTGAGGAACATTTGATATCACTTTTCAACTGAGTGGATATATTAAGACAACACATTCCGACTGATTTCTCCTATACAAGATAAATGAAATATTACAGTTTAGATTTATTCAATTTTAAGATTCAGGAATGGGATCAAGAGCTGTGCCAGATAAAGAGTTAACATCCTGAATAGATTTGATTTTGCTGCCACTGGAGTTACAATGCCTGAACTTTTACCTGTCTGCGGCCAGGAACCCAAAATTGAGTTCAAGGAAAATTACCGGTGCCTAAGTAAAACACCACATACAGTGGAACCCTGTTAATTGAATAGTCACTTTGCCAATGAAAATTATTCGATTAACAGGAGTATTCAATTAACAGAGAGGTGTCACTTTCCTCTATTCTAGAGATAAACTTAGCATTTATTCTATTATATCTTGTTTGACAGAGCTCTGTGAGCTCTGTCAAACAAGATATAATCGATTAAATGCCTGTATTGGATGTACTGAGGCCAAATAGGTCTATAAACAAAGGAGAACTGGGGAAAATCAGGGTAATTTTATCGTCAGGTTACAAGATTTTCTATTCAATTAACAGGAGTTTACTCTATAACCTATATTCAATCAACAGGTCAAATTTGTACTGGAGGTATGGTAAATGGTTTTGTGCTGGGAAATTATATTCAATTAACAGGGTTGTTCAGTTAAGAGATATCCAAATAAGTGGGCTCCACTGTATTACGTTAATGTGTGTCATATTTAGTTAGAAGCAAGAACATATTATCATATGAATTTGTTTTGTGACTATTTATTGGAAGTGCTTGCAATCTCCAATAATTCATAGCAAAACAATTTCTTTCCAAAATATTTTGAACAATAAAATTAATCTGGCCAAATACCAGTTAATTGCTCAATTCAGATTTGATCACTTTTATTGCAACTGAATGTGTCAGTACGACAAGTATGCAGAGCTGGAAATAAAGGGCTTATATTGTATGCCATATAGCATGCTCATAACCCATTGGAAAAGGGTGTTATGGTGCTTCTCCACCTTTGCTGTTTTAACTGTGCCAGTCATACACTTTTAACATCTTAATAGGATTCCCATCTAAATAAATATCAACAACTAATCACTTATTTGGATATCTCTTAACTGAATAACCCTGTTAATTGAATATAATTTCCCAGCACAAAACCATTTACCATACCTCCAGTACAAATTTGACCTGTTGATTGAATATAGGTTATAGAGTAAACTCCTGTTAATTGAATAGAAAATCTTGTAACCTGTCGAGAAATTACCCTGATTTTCCCCAGTTTTCCTTTGTTTATAGACCTATTTGGCCTCAGTACATCCAATACAGGCATTTAATCTATTATATCTTGTTTGACAGAGCTCACAGAGCTCTGTCAAACAAGATATAATAGAATAAATGCTAAGTTTATCTCTAGAATACAGGAAAGTGACACTATCTCTGTTAATTGAATACTCCTGTTAATCGAATAATTTTCATTGGCAAAGTGACTATTCAATTAACAGGGTTCCACTGTATGAGGTCTGTTCACATTTTCCTTTAGCACAGGCTACACCAAGATCGCTCATTAGTTGTTGCTATTTATTTTGGCAGAAATTCTTTTAAGATGGTAATTTAATAAACTTATTATGTATTACTTTGTCGTAACCTGTCATGACCTGCTGTTCGTTCACCTATTTTACAATTGACGTTACCTAAACAGTCATTCGCAAGTTATTCCCAGGCCTGAGTATGCACCCACAAGCAAAAAAAGTCCAGAAAGCTGATTCCCTGAGTTTTCACATCATAAACTAAATTCAAGGTTAATTACTCCGTTAAAAATCATCCGACCATGACCAAACTCGAACTCTATTTGTAGATACCCATGACAAATTCACCTACCAGAAATCAGCCAATTATCTCAATGTAGGGTGAAAAAAAAGTCTGGAAAACTGTTATTTTGAAATGATGGACAGATGGAACTTGAGGTGTGACTATCCCAGATGGACCTGTCCATACCATCCGCTGCCATTATTCTAAGACGAAAAGGGGCATAAAAAGTCTGATCGAAACTATAATTACAGGTGCTAGTGTTGAAATGATTAGTCCACTAGTCGAAGTCGATTCGATGTTCGGAAAAATCGACTCTGAAATCCGTCAGTCGACTAGTCGGGAAACTCAAAGATGAAGTAGTAAAGTGCCAATATCGGGGGTTAATGATTATAAACACGAGACGTTTCTGCTGCGTGGTGGACCTATTTTAAATTGTATTGAGAAGTGGATATCAATGCAATCATTGACGTAAAGGTTCAAACAACTCAGACTTGGCATAAACAAACAACACAATTGACAAGCACCAAATAGAACTTTGCCTTATGCATTGAAACATTCATTATACGGTCTATCAATAATGTTACAATAACATTATTTTACCACAAGGGCGAATCCAGGCATTGACGATTTGGTGAAGTAAACAGAGAAAAATTTATGGGTGAGATTATTCTCAAGGGAGCAGCCTGCAGGAAAATTAAGACCCAAAGTTGATATGGAATTAGGCCACCTACAGACATCAATTTGTTCACCTGGTACTGGTAAGTTCAAAATGTCTTACAGAAACATCAAAGAGAAATAGGGAAGAACACATACCAGTTTGTATTTGGAACAATTTGTTATTACTAAAGAACCAATTACATAATCCATGTGCTGTTTTTTTTCATTTTGTAAATAATGGTACAAGCGGACAAATTCCTGGAAATCTGCGAGTTTCCGGGAAATTGAAACTAGCTTTTCCTAGAACTGCAACTGAGTTAAGAGGAAACCCAATCAGGTCAGGTGATGATTTTCAAAGCAGACAATATGGAAAGTAGTAGGCATGTTCGATGTATGCATAATTATGGACAAACGAGAGGTTAAGTCATAAAATGAGAAGTTGTGTGGGAGTGTTCTGTGTACAATTGTTGACAGACTGATGACTGCTGTGGGCATTAACTGTGCTTAATTTTCGACAGGGGATGTGCATCACACATGCGTAAAGAGCACTTCCTTTTGTTGACATTCAATGGGATGGAACGAATAAAAAAAAACCTGAATAATGATTTATTTTATTAAAATATCAGAGGCTGTATTGAGAAAAAATGATTTTAAACAGAAGCTATCAACATTAATTCTCTCACGAAACTGGAAGAGGTTTTGGGGACTTTGAAAGCTTCACTTGCCATTGTTTCATTGCAAGTATTACTTTTAGTTTTAACCATGGAAGAACGGTGGTACACGTGTTCGATAACAATAACATAGGGGCTTCGACTAGTCGATTAGTAATCGATTACTGCTGGCGACTAGTCGATTCCTGAAAATCACTAATTGTTTCAACACTAACAGGTGCACAGGTTCCCATGGTAGTGAACATCCATACCAAGTTTCAAAGGAATCAACCTGTAAACATCTGAGAAAATCTCCGGACAAAATTCACACATTCTATGATGAAAAAGGGGCATACCTCTGGCAAAAAAGGTCCAATCAAAACTATAATCACAGGTGCAGAGGTTCCCATGGTAGTGAACATCCATACCAAATTTCAAAGGGATCAACCTGTAAACAAGAGAAAATCTCTGGACAATATTCATGCATTCTAGATGAAAAGGGGCATAACTCTAGCAAAAAAAGTCCGATCAAAACTATAATTGCAAGTGCACAGGTTCCTACGTTAGTAAAAATCCATATGAAGTTTCAAAGGAATCCACCCATAAACCTCTGTGAAAATCTCCGGACAAAATTTGTGCATTCTAAGATGAAAAGGGTCATAACTCTGGCAAAAAAGGTCCCATCAAAAATATAATCAAAGGTGCACAGGTTCCCATTGGTAGTAAATATCCATACAAGTTTCAAAGGAATTGACACATAAACATCTGAGAAAATCTCCGGACAAAATTTTAGGACTGCTATTTCAAGTTGAAAAGGGGCATAATACTGGAAAAATAATCCGACCGGAACTATAATCGCAGGAGCGCAGGTTCCCATGGTAGTGAACATTCATAACGTGTTTCAAGCAGATTGGTCCATGAATGTCTGAGAAAATCTCCAGACAAAATTATGTCTATGGATGGAGAGATGGACAGAGGGACAGATGGATGAACAGACAAGGTGATTCCAGTATTCCACCCACAACTAATTGCGGGGGGTATAATGATAGAATGATGAATGGACAAGGATAACACTATATGCCCCTGGCCCTTTTATGGCATATGGCATAAAACGAAACATTCAATTTCCAGATAAACTGGAAAATTATATTATAAGTACCTTGGTAGTTGATTCTAGGCAAGCTTTGGCTGCTTCAGTAGACACCCACGACAAGCCCTGTAACAACTGCAAAGCCCTAGTATGTAGACTATCAATAGTAGCAAAAATGTAAAAAAATCTCCTGGCCTTTAAGGCCACACAAAATATATTAACTGATTGTCAGGCATTTTTTTTTTCAAAATCAGTGAGGAGAGAGGGTTTTATTTTTTCCATTTTTTTTCTTGCATATAGTGAGCATGGACCGAGAGACTTTCTACTGTCTTTTCATGCACAGATATATCAAAAGTGTGTAATTATACAAACAAACTTATTTAACCTCCTGCACACTGATGTCAAAATCTCTAAATTTCAGTCTGCTAATTTTTCCCATGATGCAACTAGGAATTTAACCAGTTCGATCTTGTTTGACAGAGCTCATGGAGCTCTGTCAAACAAGATTGAATTGGTTAATTTCCTAGTTGCATTATGGGAAATAATTGCATGTTGAAGTTTTAATATTCTGACACCAGAGTGCAGAGAGTTAATTTTAAAAATGAACCTGTTGTACATCTTTCGGTATGCTCTTCAGATTTTAGTGACATACATCGATAAAAAACCTAAGAAGTTTTGAGTGTCCTGCTTTTGTGGGAATATTGGAAGACAGTGCAAGGCAATAAAAATGTCCAGTGATGGGGTTCCATTTCAGTGTGGGACTGCCTCAGAAACAAAACATCTTTTTAGCCTTAGGGTTATAAACATTAATACTTACTTTTAACATATTTGGTAGTCTTTGAGCTGGTTAATCTTTGAAATAACAACATAAACACCTGTTTTAGATATGGTGTTACAATTTCCCTGCAACAATATTCATAATATCATTAATCATGCATTACTTGACCATTTTTTAAAGTCTACCACGGATATGGATTTTGTCTGCTATTTGCTCCAATTAACTGGTTGCGTACTGGAAACAATGATCACGGCTCTATTGAAAAGTGGTGAAAGCCACTTTAGTACTTTACACTGTATGCATAAGGCCCCAAAAATAGATATTTGGTTTCTCAGGCCATTTTTTTTTAAATTGTATGTGGGCGGGCAATTTTTTATTTTATTTTTTATTTTTGTAATTATTTCTTTGCCATTAAAAGTTGATGTTCTGGGTTTGTTTTATGTTTTAGGCCTCATAATCCGCAAAAAAGCATGGGTGGTGGTGTATTTCGTCCCTTGAGTGCAAGAAGGCTTTGCAATACTAAAGCATTTCAAAGCCTTGTTGCACTCTAGGGACAGATTTTTCAATTTTATTAACTTGGGTAAAATATGAGACAAAAACCATATTATTCCTATTTTTTAAGTTTGCACTGGTTATAGAAAAGAGAGCATGCGGTAGCCAAAAGGACCATGTGGGAGGGCCTGAGAAACAGATTTTTAACTTTTTTAGGCCTTAGCTTTTTTTTTTGGCTAGGCAGAAGCAAGGAAAATGTTTGCATGAATTTTTTTTTACTATTTATTGGAGGAGGGTGGGGGTAGGGGGTGGCACATAGGGCACTCTCTAATAAATTGTTACAGAACAATTATTTATGAACAAAAGCCTGCTAAACTAAGACTCCACATGTTGGTGACAAGACATCTTTGCGAAAAAATACCTGTTACAAAAAAATGTAACACTCTACCAGTTAATAAAATTCATTACCAACCATCAAATCTCACACTGAGAAGGAGAGCTGAAGGAATGATGGGAATATAAACTGAATAAGTTAGGAACCTTACTGTACAGACTTGTTCCATATGTGTGGGGGTCGACATCAAAATGAAACAAGAATATTGTAATCCATGCAAAGTGATGCATGTATACATGTACTATACAATAAATGTAACACAGTAACAAAGATGTTGGCATATTTCTGACAAATTTGAAAAAATGACTGAACACTTAAAACCCATTTTTGGACTGTCACTAAAAATGTTGGTTTCACTATTAAAAAGTTCTTGATGTATACGATTCAGCAGTTTTCCATGTTTTTTTTTAAATATTGAGATTATTACCATTATGTGGATGTACAAAATATGTCTTATGTATCCGAGTCAAGCTCTGGGTTCTAAGGGCAGATCACGACGATCTAGCCTTATAACCCGGAGCGAGTCTCGGATACAAATTTTGTACATCCACATAATGTTAATAATCATTTTATCTTACAATATATTGGGGATAAGTCAAGAATGTAGACGAATATATAACAAACTATTTATTCGTACGGATGAACAAAAAGAAAAAAAAGGAACTCACGCGAAAGGAACGTGCTTGTATCCGACCCTCTGATACAAACATCTGTATCAGGGGGTCGGATACACGACAGTTGCGGAGTTAATACAGACAAAATACATGTTGATTGTAAGATAAAATGTTGTATTTGACTTATTGTTCACTTCTATTTAACCCTTGAGGGCCTAATTCTGACTATTGATCCCTTTTACTGCAACAGAATAGGTGCCCCAACAAGTAGCCTTGGGCTTAAATCACAGGTTACGTTCTAAATACCTTGGCAGTTGTTTTTAGGCAAGTCTTGGCTGCCTATGTAGGCAGCCATGACTTGCCTAAAAGCAACTGCAATGCCATGGGTTGTTGAATGTCAAAGTGTGGCAAAAATATATAAAAATCTTCAGACCCTAAATTAAGGGTTAATAACACCTTCCATAACTCCTTCCACTTATTTGCTTGGTGCTTTTCAAAACATGACTCCATGAGTGGCTATCGCCATTTAAATCAAAACCCTAGAACGTTAGCAGCGGACCATAAAAATAATATTTCTTGTGAAATCATGCAGTGGAAGAACTTCATAGCAACAATTTGCAAACCATGTTTTTAAAACAATCAGTTACATCAAAACTGAGAATTACTTTCTTGTGTTAGTGTCCAAACACAATCACATCAATGGTACCTCAGTGGTGATAACCTTAGCACATCATTTCTGAGGTGCTCTACAGCATTCTCACACCAATGATACATCTTATTTGCAACTGAGGTACACTTTTTTGAGCTCATAAGAATACAGGCAGAAGGATATGTAATAATTTTAATGCCACACCTCAAGCTTACCTGGGCTCTAAGCCCAGGTAGGCTTAAATTGGGGCACAGACGCTATCAGGCATATATTGATTGATTTATTGATGTTTAAGGTCACATATTTATGCACAATGGCTAATCATGACCACGACAGTTTTACGGGTGGAGGAAGCCGGAGTACCCGGAGAGAACCACCGAGCAACGACGAGCAGCTGCCAGCTCCCCAACATCGTAACTCCGCACTGCAACACAGGCAGGGTTAGATTGGTTGAAGACATGCGTACCATCGACGTGCAGTACGCCTTAGTACACGGCGTCATCGTGCCCCCACATGGGCAATGGGGGTGAAGTGTCTTGCCCAAGGACACAACGCGGTGCCGCAGGTGGGAATCGAACCGAGGACCTCTCGGCTTGCAGCCTGCACCTCTACCTACTGAGCCACCGCGCCCCCTATCAGGCATATTATATTGTTGGAATTTTAAGAGCATGAGAACAGGTATGCCTAAAAAAATGCATAGTATCACAGACTGCTAGTAAAACAAGTCCACAGATATTACTGCCTTGAATTGGATGCAACGTTTCAACAGTTAATTTAACTGGTAGAGTGCTAAATTACTTTTGGTCATGAAACATTGTTCTCATGTCTTTGCCGTTACAATTGCTCTCTCCATAAATTGTAATAAAGCAAATCCATGCGGACTAAATAATTTCACTGCAAAGATAATATGAAGCACATCCACAGAATATAAAGCCTTTCAGGTGCGTTACCTGCACTTCAAAACAAAATCCAAATATGGGATTCCAGCACTCTAACAGTTAAAACTTCCTAGCTTTGACTTCACAAGCTCAGAATGGATGAAGGCATGGCATGTGCATGTGGAGTACTTTTCCTGTGATTATCCTAAAAGTTATTTCCATCACAATTTATTTACTTATTAATTGGCGATTCAAGTCATTTTCAGCATCTTTTGCTACATCATGCCTGCAACATAGGCATGAAGTCATGTTTAGCCAATTGTTGGTACCTATGCTTCCCTCTAGAGAGGACTTCCACCCGAGCCGGTGGTTCCTGGTCCTATTTTACTGGTTACTACAGAAACCACAGCGGTGCTCAACTTCTCATGGTTTTCACGGGGGGATTTCCATCAAAATACACTTCTACTGACAGAGAAGCTAGTTATTTATTGGTGTTTAAGGTCGCATATGTCTGCACATTGGCAAATTTGCGCAATATGGATATAAAGTCAAGTTCAGCCAAATGTTTATACTCAAGTTGCCCATTTTAGTGAACTTCCACCCCCAGCACTGGTTTCTGGGTCCTATTGTGACCTGAGAGGTCCAGTAAAAATGATTACCCAATATAACAGGTCATTGCCACCGTACATGTGGCGATATACAATAAATAGGCATGAGCACTGCCTCTATTTACATAATTATACGCAATATCGTTGATTTCATAGCTGAATTCACAAATAAAATATTAATATCCTCTACTACTCCGATTCCAATGTACAATTGGGCTGCTGTTGGGTGTATTGTTATTTTGGGCTCACAGGGGACTAAAACCATTTACCACCCAGACCAGGCTACTGGTGCGACACTGGGGATAAAAGTACCCACTGCTAGCTTAATTGCTGGATTTATGAGGATATGTCATTCTTTAAGGCACAACAAAAGTGAATATAAATTAATATAATACTTTAATTATTTACACCAAATCCGGATATAAATGCAAATAAACAAGATCAATTAATATTAATTATCTTTCCGCCCCATATACTCTGCCTATGTCTGCAGAGTGACTTATGAACCCAATAACGGCTTAGGAATTGTATGATATCATAGAATGTGGAAATTACATGACATTGATGACTATCGTTCCAGACGGAAAACATTAACTGTTGACCACAATAGTTGCTCTCAAATAATACAAATTAAAGAGAAAATATATCTCCAAAGCTCAAAGTGTATGCATTAATATGTGCTATATGCTTTCAGGTACATGCTCAGGCTGTTACCTTTTTGCCAAAATTTTTCTTTTGTCCCCAACAAATTACGTACATCAATGTTTCAAATAAATATTATTGACTTTTTTTTTCGAACCAATCAACAACAAATAGCTGCGTGATGATGTTTAGATGGCAAATTACAAACCAGAAAATCCTCGACTACAAGTGGGTGCAGACTTTTATACTGGTGACCAGGTGGTCAGAAAATATGGTCAGATATGGTCAGAACCTGGTCATACTGCCAATCACTCTGTCACAAGAGTGGGGGGGACCCAATAGAACAAACTGACAGATTACTTCAGCAGAGTGTTCCATGTGACGTAGAACACAAAAGGAAAACAAAAACATACAATTCCTCACAAATGTTCGGACAAATAATGCTTTTTACAAATAAAATATGAATTTATTATCAACTACTCGAAGATATTATATGTATGGGAATACATATAACAAGTACATGTGATGATGCCAATTTATTTATTTATTTATTTATTTATTGGTGTTTAAGGTCACATATTTTTGCACAATGGCTAATCATAACCACAAAATGAGTATCAACTCAAGACCAGGGGTGAGTGTTAATAAGCTATGTTGCCCATTTCAGAGAGGTTTTGCACCTCCCAAGCACTGGTGACTGGGTCCTATTTTACCAGTAAAACAGAGCCTGTTTACCACAGTGAACAGGCACTGCTTCACTTTTTGGGGTTCCTGCGGGGAAATGATGCCAAATTCCTAATTACAGAAATACTGCATAACATGGCAAAGTCATTCCTTGTAAACAGTCCAAGAAAAATGAATACTTTCCCAATTTTGTTATCCTGGTTGATCAGTGAATAAATTAATTAACACCTACGCGACAATGACTAAGTTAAATGTACAATAAAGTTAAAAAATTTATAGTAATTTATATATTTTTTATACTTACCAATGACCCAGACTTAGCTGGTGCTAACTCCAACAAAACCAGGGCCAAACACAAATTTTGCCCCCCAATCCCCAAAATTTGCATCCAAAACAAAAAGAAATCATGTCCTAAAGGACCTCCATAGTACGCCTCTACTGCGCATGCGCAGTGACGCAGTCGTCCCGAAATTGGCGCCAATTATCATTCTTACTGGCAGTGCCTGGTCAGCGCTATGTACTCAGCGGGGAGGCAAGAGTTCCCAACTCCAGGGAGGGCCATCCCCGTCTGGGTCATTGGTAAGTATAAAAAATATATAAATTACTATAAATTTTTTAACATTTTTATACTGTACCAATGACCCAGACTTAGCTGAATAGTAAACAGGCTGGAGGGCCTAGGACATAGAGGAAAATCCAATAAGCTCAACTATATAGTAAAGAGGTAACCCCTTAAGGAGAAAAGGAGTATTAGGCTTTACATGTATCTTTCTTATTTAATATTAAATTAGAAAGATACACTACCCTTAATAATTGAGCACAATAACATTCATGTTCTCTATTAACATCCAGTATAACCCTTATACTAATTATTTTTAAAGCAAGCCAATAAATAAAGTAGTCCAGAGAATTGAGACTCTTTATAATCATTTAAAAGTGTCCGAGTATTGTATATTAAAGCCCGTTTGACACTTGACATATACAAATGCTTCACACCGAGCTACACTTTAAAAATAAGACATGAATGAAATTAAACATTAATATTACACTTTAAAACCATCCCGGAAGCGACTCAGAAATACTGACTTGGAGGAGGCATTCCCTTGCTTTTCACTATAAAGCAGGTGACCTAAGGGAACACCCGCCCCCCCCCCCCCCTTCCCCTTGCCCTGGGTCAAATAGCCCAGAGCAAAGAGGGCAGCCGGACGGAGTCACTGCCGGAACAGAAAGCCTGCATAACTATAGTTGCAACTGTTTAGTGGACGACATTCTGAGCAACAGATAACGGACCTAAACAATGCAGGTCTCCAGAAATGGACTCAATATTTCTGAGATAAAAATTCGTAAATGTGGATGGCTGAGACCAATAAGCAGCCTTCATTAAATCTGTAATAGCAACACTATTAACATAAGCCCAGGAAGTAGAAAGAGCTCTTACTTCATGAGCAGAAATCTTAAGCACAGACTGCTGAGAAGAAGATAAATCTTCATAAGCAGTACGGATAGTTAACTGAATCCATCTAGCAATAGAATGGACTGAAATGTCCTTTCTATTAGGCATCAAAGACAGAAAGAAACGTTTCCGTCCCTTTCTGATGAACTGAGATCTCTGTTTATAGATACGTAGTGCTCTAACAGGACAGAGTAAAGGCCTACGCCCGTCTGAAGACGGAAGAGCCTTAATAACAATAGGTTCCGGATATTTATTAGGAGCCTGATTCTTAGCTAAAAAACCCACATTAGTAGTGAAGGTGATAGTGTTCCCAACACTACGATAATGAGAATCATCCACCGATAGTGCATGAAGCTCACTGACTCTTCTGGCAGAAGAGAAAGCTAAGAGAAAAGCTGTCTTATAAGATAAGAATTTGAAATCTACTGTCCCAAGAGGTTCAAATGGCTTTTCCTTCAATTTAAGGAGAACCCAAGCTAAATTCCACTTAGGAATTAATCTAAGAGTTCTGGGTCTATTTATCGAAAAGTTTCTAACCAATTTCGATAAAGAGACATTAGATCCAATTTGTAAACTATCATGATGTGCATAGGTATCAGATAACATAGATCTATAACCCTTTATAGTAACAGGCTGCAGTTTGATTTCGTCAAACAAGTATACTAGAAAGTTTGCAATGTCTGGTATAGAGGGATCAAATATATCTACAGAATGATCCCTACACCAACGACGAAAAACCTTCCACTTAGCCGCATAGTTTAGCGAAGAGGAGGTCCTCCTACAGTTAGAAATCGCGTCCACTGCTCGTCCTGTAAAGTGCTTGCCATGCAAGAAGGACCGCACAACGGAAAAACGTGAAGGTTGAGACCTTGCGGGTTGTGATGGAGTTGGCGCGATTTCCCCTGCGAAAGAAGATCCTCTCGTGGAGGAAGCTTCCGCGGTAGGTCCCACAACAGACACCTGAGTAGATTTATCCACGGTCTCTGTGGCGACAGAGATGCTACCAACAGAATCTTGCATTGAGATTGTTTTATCTTTAGCAATACTTGTTGAATTAACGGCGCTGGAGGATACGCATATCCTATCATTCCGTCCCAAGGGATCGACAGAGCGTCTACTGCAAATGCTCTTGGATCCGGACACGGGGACACATACGTCTGCAACTGATTGTTGAGATGTGTCGCAAATAAGTCTATCATTGGCCGTTCCCATTGGTAGCAAATCTGATTGAATACTTGTTTGTTGAGAGTCCACTCCGACGGCAACAAGCGACCCTTTCGTGAAAGGGAGTCTGCTAGCACATTCAGACAACCCGGTATGTGACGGACCGAAAGAAGAACGTGATGTTCTAACGCAAACAAAAGGATTCTTTCCGTTAGATTGAACAACGGAACTGAATGAGTGCCTCCCTGATTCCGTATATACGCCACTACTGTCGTATTGTCGGATAGGATTTGGACATGAGCATCGTGAATAATGTCCATCCAGTGACGTAACGCAAGCCAAATTGACATCATTTCCTTGATGTTTATGTGCTTGCACAGGAATTGCGGATCCCAAAGACCCTGGCATCTCGAATCCGTTGGGATTAATGATGCACCCCAACCTGTTTGACTGGCATCCGTCATAATGGTAAAACTCAGATCCGGCAACTGCAGCGGAACTCCTTGAGTTAACCACTGAATGTTTGCCCAAGTCTGAATCTCTTGTTTCACTTGATCTGACAAGAGAACGTCTACATCGAGCGAATGAATTTTCACACTCCAATTCTGAGTCAGGAAAATTTGAAGAGGACGTGTGCGTAGCCGCCCCATCGGAATGAGATCCGCGGCGGCTCCGCACAGACCTATCAGTCTCATAAATTCTCTCGCCGTGACTTTGTCTGCATGCAGACAATAGCGAGCGTAACAACTGACTAATTTCGCTCTGGTTAACGGCAGACGAACGAGATTGTTGTGCGTCTCGAAGCTCATTCCCAGATGAGTGAATGACTTGGACGGCACCAGATCCGACTTCTCCTCGTTTACTATGAAACCGAGACGTCGGAGCAATAGAAGAAGATTCTGAACATCGTTCTGAAGCGTTAACTCGTTGCCGTACCTCTGAAGAATGTCGTCCAGGTAGGCCGACGTTACCGCAGACGAATGAGCTCGGAAGTAGATCATTACCGAGTTCATTACCCGAGTGAAAGCCCAGGGTGCTAGATTCAATCCGAAGCACATGACCCGGAACTGATACACCACTCCTAGGACTGCGAAGCGTAGATACTTTCGGAATGCCGGATGTACCATGACGTGAAAGTACGCATCTTTGAGATCTATGCTCGTTGCATAATCGTTCACCCGAATACTCGCTCTGACCGATCGAATCGTCTCCATATAAAACTTCGGAGCGACGATCAGCTTGTTTATCCAGCTCAAATCTATGACTGGACGGAACGAGCCGTCTGGTTTCGGAACCAGAAACAGATGGCTGTAGAATCCCAGAGATTCCTGGTTTTCTACGACCTCTACCGCGTTCTTCATTAAAAGAGACTGCACCTCTGATAACAGAGCGTCTCTTTTCTGTGGATTTGACGGAAGATGAGTCCACTTTGGACTTCGAGTTAATGGAGGCTTTCGTTTGAAGGATATCTTTAGACCTTCGGAAGTCACTCCTCTCACCCATGGGTCGTCCGTAATCGACGCCCACTCTTGTGAAAAACTCGACAACCTTCCGCCAACCGGAACGCGATAGAGGTTTAAGCCATCACCTCCTGGACCTGCGAGGCCTGCGGTAGGAGAAACCACGTCTTCCACGACCCGCACCTCGCCTCGTCGACCTCGGGGCGTCCGACCGATTGTCCCGGCCTGAAGGACGTCCCGAACGAGAGTCGCTATCCTGACGGTCTCTCGAATAAGACCAAGAGGACGCACCGGAACCTCTATAGGAACCTCTCTTGGGTGCATTAGACCCAGAAGTGCCTGTCTTATTCGTGTCTGCTGTATCCGACTTTTTAGGAGCGGATCTGAACAACAGAGAATCATTAGCTTTCTTTTTAATTTTATCATAAATAGCGGAAAGCTTGCCGTCAAAGAGAAGTTCTCCTGAGACCGAAGCGACTCTAAGAGAGTTCTTCACCTTAGAATCCACTAGTGTGGATGTAGCTAGGGCTGCGTCACGTCTAACCAACTCCAGATTTGCCACTGAAAGGGCGGAGTTACACGTGGAATAAGCTACTGCCCTTGAAAGAAGTCTTAAAGAGGATTGTATATCCTGAAACTCTTCCCCTTGAAGGCGCAGTGATAACGCCTTAGTAAGGTGATCTGCGTAAGATAAGGCATCTAAATTGGCTCTGTTAGACGCAATAGCTGTTTCCAACACCGCGGTTGGAATAGAAGCTGACGACGGTAATGATAGCTCTAAGTCTTCCGCCTCGTCGTCCATACGCAGAGGAACTCTCGGTATACCCTGTCCTGCCGTGTCGAATTTATTCCTTGCATTAATGAAAGGCAGGTTAAGAGTATTAGCGGACAAGAAACCTGCTTTCCCCGTCCTGGAAGCAAGTTTAAATATAGCGTCGTTCAATAATTCAAATGTTCTTGCAACATTATTGGACTGCGACGGAAACTCGGGAGCGATGTCCCTGAACCGCTCAAAAAATTCAGAGTCCAATGACGCTATAATTCTCTTGTCCGGAAGCGCAGCAGTCTGGCCCGACGGAACAACTTGAGGGAGAAAGTGCCGGATGAAGTCCACGGCAGCTTTATGTTGTTCCGAAAGGGATAGCTCCAATTCATCCGTATCCCTTTCACCATCCGGTCGGACCTCCCGATGTTCCCGGTCGTCCGCCCCCGATGCTTCGGCGGAGCGTACCGACCCAGTGCCGTCGGATAATTCTCGATCCGACACCGTTTCTGTCGGCTGCTGGGATGCTGCGATAAGCTGTGCTATCTGCACAAGAATGTCCGACGTCGAGACCTGTGGAGGCGCAGTCTTTCGCTGCTTCGCCGAGGGCAGCTCCGCATCAGATGGCTCCCGCCTACTTTTCCTATGCGAACGTCCGGAGTCCATCGGTCTCGAATCCCTGGCTGCCGGATGGTGTGACCTGGTCGCCGAAGAATCCTTCATCGGCGAAGCTGGCAAAATATCGGAGGTCACGCAGCCAAGGTGCGGTCGTGTTCGCTGACGAGAAGAGGAAGCCTTAACAGTCTCTGCGGACTGCTTATACAACGGAGCGTCCCGAGCGACGGACGTATGCTCCGCTAAAGACACATTTTGTACCACAACATCTGGTCCCAGATGTTGTTGTACGAGAGAGGGACCTCTCTCGCTCGCGGCCCGGCTGGACCTGGACGAGCTAGGAACCGGACTAAAAGGCTTCCTCCGTTCTCGTTTACTATCCGCCGTCACTGGGTGTGCATCTATTATGTTTATAGTGCTCGCATCACCCAAAATTTCCTCTTGGACCGCATCGGACGAACCCGGCTGCCGAACCATTCGGTAAATGGACGCTACACCGGGCGAGCTAGCGGACGACATTTGTCTAATCTCCATGAGCACTTTTGCCGCTAGCTCTGAATTCATTTGTGACGACGGACGCACACTTGAAGAAGATAACATGGAAACATCACCCTGTTCTGGTTCCTCTGAAATAGAAACTGAGAGAGTAGAGTGACCTTGTGGAGAAAGAGCCGGCATCGCTCTTTCTCCAGAAACAACATATCGTGACACACGTTTCCAATGTTTCTCATCCCAATGTTCACATATAGGACAGGGATTAATGCGAGAACACTGACTACAATTAATACAATGATCATGAAAGTCAGAGGAAGATTTCTTCCTATTACAATTTGAACAATGTCCCTTCATTGTGAAAGAACAACAATAAGTCCTAGTTACTCGCAAAAACCCCTGACACAAAGATACATAATAACATGATCCATTAATAAATGAAAAAACAATTGCAAAACAAAATAATTTTGAAAAAATATTTTTTCAGAGAAGCCCAAGTTGCTGAAAAGTAACGTTGAGCCCCGATGGATCCGATGGCAAAGTGTGGTAAAAAATTTTAAATTTATATAAAATAATTAATGAGACACTTTCGGATAATATAAATGTATCTTATAATGAGATAAACTACCACAAAGGCAAACAGCCCCCCTCAAAAAAGGCTGTTGCCAATGAAAACAAACAGTGTAAACACACTAGAAAACATGACTCCAGGCACTGAAAAAACTGGCCCGGAATCAGTCATCAATTACACTCTATCTGATGCAAAACAAAGACTTCCAGGAGAGAATCTGTAGAACATCAGATGGAAGATGCAGAACACAAACGTTATACACCCATGGGTGAAAACGTAACTATGGGGAAAATAACAGAAAACATTCTGTAACCAAGCAACTCTCCCAGGAAATTTTAGAAATGAAACTTCTCAAAAATATGCCAAAAGCATGGGAGAATTGCCAGGGGGGACTTTAGAAGGCTAGGGGAGAGGAAACACTGAATAAGCAGTGCAACAATTAGCAAGAATGACAACAAGAGGCCCATGCCTCGAAAATAGGCAACTTAACATAATTTCATCAAAAAATTTTAAGTACAGCCCTGATTATTTTTTGCCACTTCTTTTTCCTCTCCTCCTTCTATCCTCCTTAGAATCACATTTTCTCCAAAAATTACGTGTCTGGCATCCTTTAAACTGAGATTTACAAGCACAAAGATCAGTGAGATGTTGACTGATGAAGGGCCAAACAGAGAATGATAATTGGCGCCAATCTCGGGACGTCTGCGTCACTGCGCATGCGCAGTAGAGGCGTACTATGGAGGTCCTTTAGGACATGATTTCTTTTTGTTTTGGATGCAAATTTTGGGGATTGGGGGGCAAAATTTGTGTTTGGCCCTGGTTTTGTTGGAGTTAGCACCAGCTAAGTCTGGGTCATTGGTACAGTATAAAAATATAACGATGATTAATCCCGTTTTATGAAATTGGCAAGCCAATCTATTTTAAAATTAACCAATTTACCACCAGTGCTGTTGATTTAACTGGTAGAGTGCTGTAAGCCCATATTTGGGCTTTACTCTAAAGTGCAGGTATCAAAACATAAAGGCACCATACTCAGTGGATTTATTTTATATTATCTTGGGAGTAAAATTCTTTAGTCTGTATTGATTTGGTTTGTTACAATTTATGGGAGAGTGCCTGTAGGCACTCTCCCATAAATTGTAACCAGGCCAAGATATGTGAACAAATTTGGATGACCAAAAATAATTTAGCACTCTACCAGTTAAGGATTGCTATCGCACTCACCCTTCTTTGTGCCTCTAAATTGGAAACAAGAAGCTCTCTTTTTCGCGCTTCTCTAATTTTCAAGAAAATAGATTAAATTATTGGGCAAAGGTTTGATATTCCATTACACTGATTAAAACACACAAACAGGGTGTGAACAGTATACTTGCAAACTGTTGTGTCATTTTAATTAATGCTGACAGCGTAAGTACATTTACAGAAGTTCCTGCTTTTTCAACATGTTCTTGTTTTGGGTAAATTGGCACTAAGAAGATTGGTCAGAAAATAAAACGTCACATAATATTTACTACTGAATGAAGTTTTACTCACATTACGTAATGCACATACTGACCAAACAATTTGCACCATTTGGTCACGTGATGCATTTAATATTCAATGAGGCTATTGTTTTTGTTTGTCAAGTTATGCAGGTCGAGGAACAATCACGTCATCAGAGTACACTTCTTCAGTCACATATTTTCTGCTATTCGATAAATACTTTTCCTTAATGACAATTCACAACTTTGAAATCTGCTGCCACATGCAATTCTATCATGTACTGTTATGCTGTCTTTTAATTTATTAGAACGCTCAACAGATCGAACCCAGCACACCTTTGTGTCGAAAGCTTTCTTTTTTGGGAACAAATTGGTTAGCTTTCTAAAGTGAAAGAATGCATGCTCTGCATTGAGCTGGTTCGGGGTTCCAGCGATCTCACGATTCTTGCGTTTTTCTTTCCCAAAATCTGAGTGAAGGCTATCATAATTAAACATCTCCAATGCCGCTATTACAATTGCAGAGGGAGATGCGATTTTCGTTAGCATATTTGTTGCCTTGGCATAGTATGAAGTCATGAAACAGGATGTTGACAAATTTCTTCTAGACACTACAGCAAGGTAAATTCTAATCAGAAAGCTTATGAAAAATATTTTCACTCTTCTTAACCCTTTACCCAACGTAACGTCAAAACCGGTCAGCGCTATTCTCAAAAATCGCCAATTCATTTTCATTATTTTTTTCATTTTTTATCTCAAAAACATAGGTTATGACCCCTCGTTGGAACGTGCTCATTGAGCTCTTTCCAACGAGGGGTCATAACCTATGTTTTTGAGGCAAAAAAATGAAAAACATTGGTTATTCAAGAATTTTTTATGCAAATGTCGTCTGCTTTTCATGTTAGGTAAAGGGTTAAAAAATTAAGAAGAGTGAGAACAATCACGCTTCTTGCGATATTTAGAAGTGTTGTTTTCAGCTTTCCTTGTATTTTCAAATCAACAGCACTGTACCATTGCATTGGCAATTTACTATTTACATATTTTTTTTTATAACAAGTGACAGTCTTTAAAACTGTCACACTATTTTACCAGTAAAATGGAGATTGTTTACCACAGTAAACAAGGACAGCTTCACTTCCCATTGTTCCCATGGAGAAGAGAAGCTAGTTGGTAAACTACTTGAAACTACATGCATAAAATAAATTTGTATGAATAAAAGAGAATACAACTTCGAAAATCACTTCTCTTTGTGTATCTACGTTGATTATGTTTGCTTCCCTAATAGGACATCTTCGTGGTTTTATGTGTGCTATTTTCTACTTGCCTTGTGTTGACAGGAATAAAGCACTATAACCTTTGGAGTTGGTAGGGCTGGCATGAGTGACTCTTTCAACATGAGAGGCTGCTTTTCCGGTCCAGGAACATGATACGTCATAATTTCATTAAGTAGGATGGCTACTAAGTGAACGTGTGTGGTAGAACAATTAATATTTTCAACGTGCAGCCTGAAGGCTGCACGTTGAAAATATTAATTGCTCTACAACCAAATAATGGATATGGACTCTTCCAATTTCTGCCATTTTACTGGCATGGAAGATACCACCAGTGCTGAAAGGGTTAATCGAGAAGTCAACTCATTATTAATGGATATGGACTCTTCCAATTTCTGCCATTTTACTGGCATGGAAGATACCACCAGTGCTGAAAGGGTTAATCGAGAAGTCAACTCAGTATTAGCAGCACACATAACACAACTTCAGTTTCAAAAAGTCAACTTTAATCATTCTCTGAATGAAACAACAATAAAGAAAGTGTCTTATGGGTTCACATCACTTCTTTTCAATAAGTTATTACAGTTGGATTCCTCAAACTTGTTGTGCATACTTAGAGAACCATGCTAATGTTTAAAGAGAGCAAAAGTTTAACTTTTAATACACACATACAGTACGTGGAGAGTGGATTGTAACTAAATCACCCATGGAGTGGTGTTATCACCCAAGCTATAACTTTCAAATTGTGTACATATCGACAAAAACACAAGCAATGTTTCAGCCAATGGACCTCCGGGTTTAACCCGGAGGTCCATTGGCTGAAACTATGCTTGTGCTGGTTATGCTTTGCAACAAATTTGAAATTATTGCTTGGGTGGAATCTCCACTCTGCGGGTGATATAGTGATAATACACTCTCCACATACTGTACCTTTCTGTGCACCTTACAGGCTTGAAAATAAGCAATCTGTCATTTGCAGAGTGGGCATCACTAAATACATCCTCTGGGGACCTCATTCTGCTGATGACAGTCTGCTTATTTTCTGGCTTGGCATCTTACCACCATGATATGATGTTCAACTCCTTTTCAATTTGGCACACTGAATGAAGTGACATCAAATCTTAGATCGCAGAGTGTCAATGAAAAGAGATATTGTTTTGTCAGTCAACAGTGAATACATATTATTACCACTTTGCAGGGCGTTTCCTACTGCATTAATGTTGATTTAATGGGCAATCATATCCTCTATTGCTCGGTAGTCACGTGATAGGAGGGCCGCTAATGGAAAACAAAATTCATTATCGGCCCTCTTGTCACGTGACGTCTTTTAGAATTGAAAATTTAGAAATGAGGCGAGAACTCGCAAGGAAAAGTTGATGCTTTCGCCATGTTGTGGCTGTGATGGCTGGTGCAACTTTGAATAACTGCACTATTAATTACTATTATGGTGTTCCTAAGTGACTGACATCATCAAAACATTTTCAAAACGTTCTTTGAGTTACGTGGTCCCAAATAAAATGTTTCTGTTTTATTAAATTTTGTGTCTTTTGATTGCTGGGATATCATTTTGGAAAGTGTAAAATTACAAATTACGTAGTGGTAATAATAGTAATAACATGATTGTTGTCGGGCATAATGGTTCGTGAGCGGCCCTGCATCGATGTTGAACAGCCCTTGGGCTTATTAACGGCCCTCGACTTCATCTCGGGCCTTTAATAAACCCTCAGGCTGTTCAACATCGATGCAGGGCCGCTCACGAACCATAATGCCCTCCAAAATCATGTTATTGTTTAAATAATCTCAGGTTGACATGCAAAATTACTGAACTACAACGACAACAATAAAACAACTTTTGTGTTTCTGCTCAACCAACCAACCCTATTTTAAGCTTGCAACCCTAAAAAATAGTTTTCATTACTTCGATACAGATAGCATAGGTAAAATGCCTCTGCAATCATTGATACAGATGATCAAGAGCATGGGAACCAATTGGGATATGTCGGCTCCAGGCAGGTTGGTTTGAATTAAGTCGGCCTGAGGCTTTTGGGGAAAATTATGGCAGGCTAACAGGCTTTGAGTGTCAAAAAAGGTGTGTGTTCAAACACTGCTATTAATAATAATTTTTAATATAATAATGAGCCTATGTTCTTTGGCAAAACATTCTAAATATGCCTTTTAGTCAGAATAATCCACAAACCATTACGTGTACATCTCATTTAAAACTGACACTCGTATTGCTGATTGCTGTTATACAACACTTGTGCTAAAAATAGACTAATCAGCCCGATTGACTGTGCTGGTACTTTTTCTGAGTCACCATGGTGATATCTTAAACAAAAACAAATCAGATATAAACTTAATTACAATCTTTTCTCTCTCTCTCTCTCTCTTTCCCTGGTAACAAATCATTCAACTGAATGGTTAGGTTGTAGAGCTATGCAATGAAACTGATGATTGATTGAAGGGATTAATTAAAGTACATGTAGATTGAATTAACCACAACTTGCACAAGGTGTGAAAATAAACACCTCTGCACATTATGGTTGAGGAAAAACAAGAGACTGTAATCAACATTTTCAATTATTTTTATTATTATTTTAGCCTATTCATAATTATAACCACACGTAGATCACAAATTCAACAGAAAACAGTAATGTTTTTCTTATTGAATAATGACCCGCCTCTACGCGGCTAAAAGCCTTATTCTAACGGCCAAAAAATAACCTGATTTTTCATCTCCAAAACCGTCAGAAGTCTCCATTTAATAACCGCTAACAGGGTTAGCATTGGTGGAAAAGTAAATCTCTTTTTATGAATTTCTCCTATAGTTAATGAAAAAAGATGCTTTCGTCCTATCGGGATTCGTCTTCTTGGGATATTTTAGCCATTCATCCTGTTGGAATGACACCTCTCATACTCTCATACATCTTACAAGTATAAATAGTGAACATAAAATTTCTTGCCTGATATTCTCTATATGGATTAACATGGGGCGAGATAGGATTTTTTTCTTGGGGGGAGTGGGGGGCATGTGGTACACCACAGATTCATACCCATGATCACCGTAACAATCCCCTAGAAAAAGCATAGTAGGCCTAATGCAAGCACTACAGTGGGAATAAATAAATGCAATATTCCCATGTGGTTGGGTCTTCTTAACTTTTAACATGTTTCTTTTTTACATTGTGTATTTGTTGTGAAACAATCTCTTCCTTTAAACCCACTTCTACTGTATACCCATCTACATTTAGATCTATCCATAGTGTATTTCATACTGAAAAAAATGTCAAGTACGCAGCAATTGAAAATGCCCTAAAACATGCCTGGTTGGCTTCACACCAAGTTCACGGACATTTTACAGAATGAGGCTCGCGGGCAAGGGTGGCACTACAGGAGATGGTCGTCCCTCATAAAACAGGCTTTTATCCCACTTCCGTACCTCACCAACATGCTTCCTTGAGTGTCCCCATTCAAATAATGAAATAAATCTATCCATTCCCCCCACCCCCGTCCGCACTCACACCTTCACACACACACACATACGTGAATTTTTATGATTTGAATTGCAAATCAGAGGAGGGGATGGCCAGCATACATCACCTTCCAGTCAAACAACAAGGAACGAAAACAATAAAGAAGGAAAGAAAATCTTTTTCGAAATAGTATGGGCCTCAGTTTCATTGGTCGCTATAAAGTGGAAGAAATGTATTTATCTGCTCTCTTAAATGCTAGTTTGATGGGCAATTTCTTGAAAGAAAAATACAAATGAACGTAGTAACATCATCGTAATGGAATAATGTTGTGTTTTCGAACACTTTTTTGTTTATTGGTCGAGTTTGCGATCAGCAGTTTATTTGCGTAACTATATTATATCGCTGCACCACTCGCTGCTATCCGTTGATGATTGTTGTCAGCATTCTGTTTGAAGTATGGTTTTCCCACTCATCTATAATTAGCCTCGATAGGCAGGTGGTGGACCCGTATATTACAGAGTGACCACCGGATGTGACAAAGACGGGTTTTAAATGGAGCGTACACGTAATGAAATTTAAAAAAAACAAGTGTTTGACCACCGAGGTGGTATTAGTTCCCTACGGCGCTTTTGTGACATAAGGTGTTTTTGTCACAGAAGACAAAGTATATAAGCATCAAGATTGGATTTTGAAAAAAAAATATTGAGCGTGCATAATCCCCTCACAACCCTTTATCCATGTACCATATATGAAAGGCGTAGCTTGAACCATGTTGGAGGGAGGGGTGGTAACATAAAATAGAGAAAAAAGGTTAAAAAACACAACAATAACGGCCGCCATTCTGCCATCTTGGATTTTGAAAAATAAATACTGACTGTGCATCATCCCCTCAGAACCATTTATCCATGTACCAAATATGAAAGGTGTAGCTTGAAGCATATTAGATGGAGAGGTTGTAACATAAAAACAGACAGACAGACAGACAGATGGACAGACAGACAGATGTTAGATTTTGAAAAAAAAATATTGTGCGTGCATAATCCCCTCACAACCCCTTTATCCATGTACCATATATGAAAAGTGCAGCTTGAACCATGTTGGAGGGAGCAGTGGTAACAAAAAATAGAGAAAAAAGCTTAAAAAACACAACAGAAATGGTTGCCATGGCGCCATCTTGAATTTTGGAAAACAAATATTGAACGTGCAACATCCCATTACAACCCTCTATCCATGTGCCAGATATAAAAAGTGTAGCTTGAACCATGTTGGAGTGAGGGGTGGTAACATAAAATAGAGAAAAAAGCTTAAAAAACACAACAAAAATGGCCGCCATGCCGCCATCTTGGATTTTGAAGAAAAAGTTAAAAAATTTATAGTAATTTATATATTTTTTATACTTACCAATGACCCAGACATAGCTGGTGCTAACTCTTAAAATATAGGGCCAAACACAAATTTTGCCCCCCAATCCCCCAAATTTGCATCTAAAACCAAAGAAAACATGTCCTGAATGGCCCTCCACACTTCACCTCTACTGCACATGCGCAGTGTGAAGGACGTTCCGAAATTGGCGCCATTAATCATTCTTATAACCAGTGCCTGGTAAGCGCTATGTACTCAGCGGGGAGGTATGAGTTCCCAACTCCTGGGAGGGCCATCCCCGTCTGGGTCATTGGTAAGTATAAAAAATATATAAATTACTATAAATTTTTTAACATTTTTATACTGTACCAATGACCCAGACATAGCTGAATAGTAAAAAGGCTGGAGAGCCAAGGACATAGAGCAAGTTGGAATACGCTCAATTATATAAAATAGAGTCATCCCCTCTAGGGAAAAAGAAGTATTAGGCCTTACATGTATCTTTCTTATTTATGATAAATTAGAAAGATACAACACCTTCCAAAATTGAGCATCATACATCCATGTACTCTATTAATATCTAGTATAATCCTTATACTAATAATTTTTAAAGTAAGCCAATAAATAAAGTAAGTCTAGAGAATAGAGACTCTTTATACTCCTTAAAAGTGTCTGAGGACTGTATAATAACGTCCGTTGACACGTGCTATATTCAAAAGCTATACTTTAAAAACTAAGACCTGAATGAATTTTTAAAACATAAACTTCTCACTAAACAACCATCCCAATAACAGCTCAGAATTACTAACTCCGGAGGAGGTATCCCCTTGTTTTCATAGTAAAACAGGTGACCCAAGGGAACACCCTCCCCCCCCCCCCCCCTTTTTCTTGCCCTGGGTCAAATAGCCCAGAGTGAAGAGGGCAGCAGAACAGAGTCACTGCCGAAACAGAAAGCCTACCTAGCTATAGTAGCAACTGTTAAGTGAATGACATTCTGAGCAGTAGATAATAGACCTAACAATAGAGGCCTCCAGAAATGGACTCGATATTTCTGAGATAAAAATTCATGAATGTGGATGGCTGAGCGCAATGAGCAGCCTTCAAAAATCTATAATAGCGACACTATTAATGTAAGCCCAAGATGTAGAAGAACTCTTACTTCATGAGCCAAAATCTCAAGCACAACTGCTGAGTCAATGATATACCATAAGCAGTATCGATAGTTAATTGAATCCATTAGCAATAGAATGGAGCGTAACGTCCTTCTATTAGGCATCAAAGACAGAAGAAGCTTACGCCCGTAGTAATAAACAGATATCTGTTTATAAATACGTAAACTCTAACCGGACAGAGTAAAGGCCTATGCCCGTACGAAGATGGAAGGACCTTAATAACAATAGGTTCCGGATATTTATTAGGAGCCTGACTCTTATGCAAAAATCCAACCTAAATAGTAAAGGAAGTAGTGATTCCGAAACTACGAAAGTGGAAATCATCCACCGATAGTGCATGAAGCTCACTGACTCTTCAGTAAAAGAGAAGCCAACAGAATTACTGTCTAAAATGTCAGAATTTGAAAATTACTGTTTCCAGAGGCTCAAATGATTACTTAGCTAAATAAGAACCGAAGTTAAATTCCGTATAGAAATTTAATCTAATGATTCTAAGTCTATTTATCGAAAAGTTACTAACTGACTTAGATAAAGAGACATAAGACTTGTAAACTATCATAGAGTGCATAGGTATGAGATAACATAAACCTATAAACTTAATAGTAACAGGCTGCAGTAGATCTTGTCAAACAAGTATACTAAAAAGTTGCAATGACTAGTATGGAGGGATCAACAATGTCAACATAGTGATTCCTACACCAACGACGGAAGAGCCTCTACTTTAGCCGCATAGTATAGCGAAGAAGAGGATCTCCTACAGTAAGAAATCGCGTCCAAAGCTCGTCCAGTACAATGCTTACAATGCAATAAGGACCACACAACGGAATACGTGAAGGTTGAGACCTTGAGGGTTGTGATGAAGATGACACGATTTTACCCAGCGAAAAAAGATCCTCTCATGGAGGAAGTTTTCGCGTTAAGTCCCACAGTAGACATCAGAGTAAATTTACCCACGGTCTCTGTGAAGACAGAGATGCTATCAACAAAAATGTATTGTGGTTGTTTATCTTAGCAATACTTGCTAAAACAACAGCGCAGGAGGATACGCATATCCTATCATTCCGTCCTATTAGATCAATAGAGCGTTAACAACATAAGCTCAGAGATCCGGACATGTAAACACATATGTCTGCAATTGATTAGCAAGTTGTGTCGTAAATAAATTATCATTGGGCGCTCCCATTGATAGCAAATCTGATTGAATACTTGTTTGTTGAGAGTCCATTCTGACGGCAACAAGCGACCCATAAGTGAAAGGATGTCCGGTAATACAATCAGACTACCCGGAATATGACGGACCGAAGCAGAACTTGGTGTACTATAACAAACAGAAGGATTCTTTCCATTAAATTGAATAACGGAAACGAATGAGTGCCTCCCTGGTTCCGGAGATACGCCACTACTGTCGTATTATCGGACAGGATTGGACATGCGTTTCTGAATAATGTTCATCCAATGACATAAAGCAAGCCTAAAAAACATTATTCCGTGGAAGATAAGTGCTTGCCTAGAGACTGCGGAACCCAAAGACCCTGGCACTTCGAATCCGTTGGGATCAATATTGTATCCCAACCTGTTTGACTGGCAACCGTCATAATTATAAAACTCGGATCCGGCAACTGCAGTGGCACTCTCTGAGTCAACCACCGAATGTTTGCCCCAGTCTGAATCTCTTGCTACACTTGATAGACAAGAGAACGTGTAAATCGAGCAATTCATGGATTGCTGAAAAGTTGCCGTCGAAGAGAAGCTTCTCCGAGAACGAAGCGACTCTGAGAGAGTTCTTCACCTTACTATCCACACGCGTGGATGTAGCTAGGGCTGCGTCACGTCTAACCAACTCCAAGTAGCCACTGAAGGGCGGAGTTATACGTGAACAAACTACTGCCCTCAAAAGAAATCACATTGAGGATCATATCCCGGAATTCTTTCTCTTGAAGACGTAATGATAACGCCTCAGTAAGGTGGATTACGTATGATAAAGCGTCTAAGTTAAGTCTATTAGACATCATTGTCGTTTCCAACATTGTGGTTGGAAAAGACATAGACGGCGAAAAAGATTATTTCCAGTCTTTAACCACGCCGTCTAGACGCATATGAACTCTCGGTATGCCCTGTTCTGCCAAAATAAATTATTCCTATAAATGATAAAAGGCAGAAATGAGCATTGCGGACAAGAAACTAAACTATCATGCTTGGTAGCAGGCTTATATATATATAGCGTCGATAAATAATACACGTTCTAATGACATTATTGGACTGTGTCAGTAAGTCAGGGACAATGTCCCCGAACCGATCCAAAATTCCGTGTCCAATGACGCTATAAGTCTCTTATCCAACATCGCAGCAATGTAGTCCGAAGGAACAACCACTGGAAGATAATGCCGGAAGAAATGTATGGCAGCTTCCGATGTTACGAAAGGGAAAACTCGAAATCTTTCGAATCCCTTTTCGCCATCCTGTCGGACCCTATAAAGCGTTCGGTCGTCCGAACCTGATGCAACCGCGGACCGCACTGACCCAGCGCCGTCGGATAATTCCTGATCCGACCGAGAAACTGTCGATTGCTGGGATGCTGCGGCCGTGTGCCCTGCTGTGAGGATGAGGAAGCATTAAGGACAGTCTCTCGGACTGTCAATATAACGGAGCGTCCCGACCGACGGACATATGCTCCGAATGTAAAATATCTGAACCACAACATGCGGTCTCCTATGTTGTTGGACGAGAGAGGGACCTCTCTCGCTCACAGCCCGGACGGACCTGGACGAGCCAGGAACCGGACTAACAGGCTTCCTCCGATCTGTCCTCAATCCGCCGTCACTTGGTGAGTACTAAAGTTATTATAGTGCTCGCATCACCCAAGTCTCCTTCCTAGACCGCAACGGACGAACCCGTCAGCCGAACCATTCGATGAATGTATGCTACACCGGGTGAGCTAGCGAATGTCACTCCGTCGATCCTACAAGGGACCTCTTAGGCGATAGACATATTCCATAAGCACTTAGTGCCGCTAGCTCTTCATTAACTATGACGACAGAGGCACACTTTTGAAAGACATCTCCGTAACTTTGCGAACAAGAAACCAGAAATGCTTGGTAATAGCAAGCATATAATAATAAATATATAGCGTCGTTCAATAATTCGAAAGTTTGTGTGACATTATTGGACTATGTCGGAACTGAGGGACGATGTCCCTGAACCGAACCAAAAATTCTAAGTCCACCGACGCTATCAGTTTCTTATCCGGCATCGCAGCATTCTGGTCCGACGAAAGAACCTGTAGAAGATCAAGTCAGATGACATACACAACAGCATATGTTGTTCCGAAAGGGAAAGCTCGAAATCCTCTGAATCCCTTTCGGTATCCCGTCGGACCGGATGAAATTTTTGGACGTCCGTACCCGCTTCCGCGGAGCGTCCCGACCTAGCATCGTCGGATAATACATTATGCGACAGATTGAGTTGTTGCTGGGATGCTGCGATAAGCTGTGCTATTTAGGATAGCACGTCCGTTCCCGAGGCCTGTGCAGTAGCGATCTTACGATGCATTGCCGCCGGAAGCTCCGTGTACGTTGACTCCCGCACACTTTCTTATGCGAACGTCCGGAGTCTGCAGGCCTCGTGTCCCTGGCTACCGGATGGTGTGACCTGGTCGCCGATGATTCTCTGACTGGCGAAGCTGACTGGATATCCGAGGTCACGTAGCCAAGAGCGGTCGTGTGCGCTACCATGAGAATGAGGAAGCCTTATTGACAGTCTCTCCGGACTGACTATATGTCGGAGCGTCCCGAGTGGCGGACGTATGCTCCGAATGCGGAACATTTTGTACCACAACATCTGGGGCCAGATGTTGTTGTACGAGAGAGGGGCCTCTCTCGCTCGCCGTCCGGATGGACCTGAACGAGCTAGGAACCGGACTAAAAGGCTTCCTCCGTTCTCCCTCTAATCCGCCGTCACTGGGTGTGCATTTGGTTGATTTATAGTGCTCGCATCACCCCAAAACTCCTTCTAGACTGCAACGGACGAACCCGGCTGCCGAACCATTCGATGAATGGACGCTACACCAGGCGAGCTAGCGGATGTCAAAGGCCGTCGAACCTACTAGGGTCCTCTTAGGCAATTGGCGTATTTACATGAGCACTTTTCCGCTAGCCCTTCATTAATTGTGACGACGGAGGCACACTGTTGGAAGACATCACGTATACATCACCCTAATCTTGATCGTCTGAAATAGAAATTGATAAAGTAGAGTGACCCTGCGGGGAAAGGACCGGAATGTCCAATTCCCCACTAACATACCGTGACATACGCTTCCCATGTTGTCATCGCAATCATCACATACAGAACAGGAGTTAGTGCGAGTACACTGACTACATATAGAATGATTATAAAAGTCAGAGGAAGACTTCCTCTTATTACAATTGATCAAAATCCTTTCAAAGTGAAAAGAAAACAAAGTCCTAGTACTCACACCAACCCCTGACAATCAAAATACATAATAATATGATCCATTAACATAGAAAAAATAATTGAAATCAAAATATTTTGAAAAAATATTTTTTCAGAACAGCCCAAGTTTCTGAAAAGTAATGTTGAGCCCCAATGGATCCCAAGCCTAAGTGTGGACAAAAATTTAAAAAATATTTTAAACAATTTATGCAACACTTACGAACAATAATAATGTATCTAGTTATGATTAAATTAACATCAAGATATTATTTTCAAGAAATGCCCCCTCACACAGAGGGCTGTTGTAAATGTAAACAATAAGTGTAAAAACACTAAAATAAGACTCCAGGCACCCAGGCCTGAAATCAGTTACCAATAATACACTATCTGATGCAAAACAGAGACTTCCAGGGACGAAACTGCAGAACATCAGATGGTAGATGCAGAACACAACGCCTAACCACCCATAGGTGAAGACGTAAACATGGGGAAAAGAACAGAATTCATTCTGTTATTCAGCTAAACTAAAACTCCCAAGAAATTTTAGTAATAATAATTACAGAAAATATGCCAAAAGCATGGGAGAATAGCAAGAGGGGACTTAAAGGAAAGGGAGAGAGGAAAACACTGAACATTCAGTGTAACTTGATAACAAGAATGACAACAAAATGGCTGCCTCGAAAATAGGTAACTTAACATAATTTCATTAAAAAATTTTAAGTTACAGCCCTGATAATTTTCTGTCACACATTTTTCCTCTCCTCCTTCTATATCCTCCTTAGAATCACCATTTCACTAATATTTATGTGTCTGGGGTCATTTAAACTGAGATTTACAAGCACAAAGATCAGTCAGATGTTAACTGATGAAGGGCCAAACTAAGAATGATTAATGGCGCCAATTTCGGAACGTCCTTGACACTGCGCATGCGCAGTAGAGGTGAAGTGTGGAGGGCCATTCAGGACATGTTTTCTTTGGTTTTAGATGCAAATTTTGGGGATTGGGGGGCAAAATTTGTGTTTGGCCCTATATTTTAAGAGTTAGAACCAGCTATGTCTGGGTCATTGGTACAGTATAAAAATATATTGAATGTGCATTATCCCCTCCCAACCCTCTATCCATGTACCAAATATGAAAGGTGTAGCTTGAACCATGTTGGTGGGAGGGGTGGTAACATGAAAATAGAGAAAAAAAGCTTAAAAAACACAACAAAAATGGCCGCTATTCCGCCATCTTGGATTTTGAAAAAAATTTTTGGAGCGTGCATCATCCCCTCAGAACCATTTATCCATGTACCAAATATGAAAGGTGTAGCTTGAACCATGTTGGTGGGAGGGGTGGTAACATGAAAATAGAGAAAAAAAGCTTAAAAAACACAACAAAAATGGCCGCCATTCCGCCATCTTGGATTTTGAAAAAAAAATTTTGAGCGTGCATCATCCCCTCAGAACCATTTATCCATGTACCAAATATGAAAGGTGTAGCTTGAACCATGTTGGTGGGAGGGGTGGTAACATGAAAATAGAGAAAAAAAGCTTAAAAAACACAACAAAAATGGCCGCCATTCCGCCATCTTGGATTTTGAAAAAAGAATTTTGAGCGTGCATCATCCTCTCAGAACCATTTATCCATGTACCAAATATGAAAGGTGTAGCTTAAAGTATGTTGGAGGGAGAGGTGGTAACATAAAAAACAGACAGACAGACAGACAGACAGACAGACAGACAGACAGACAGATGGATGGACAGACAGACGGACGGATGGACAGACAGACAGATGGACGGACAGATGGACAGACGGATGGAGTGCAATCCTATTGTCCCCTTACGGTTCCCGTAGGGGACTAATAAATCTTCTGTCCCGTATTTTGTCTTCACTGGTAGAATCAGACAAATCGTATCTGCACCATACCCCCCATCCCCAAATCTCCAACCTCCTAAATCCTCATTTATGATAAGTTTGTGCATAATTTATTTACTGTATGTGAGTAATGGGTCAATTCTGGTTCACTTCTTGATTCAGTTTTATTAAACAACCTGATGGTGTTAGATTTTGGCTTGTCTTACTTAATTGAATAAAAAATTGCTGTGTCACATGTTTCCCATGCCAATGATTGTTTGACATTAAGCAGCTTATTGTCTCTTTCAACACTTAAGTTTATCTGTCCTATGCATCTAAAAATCACAAAGGTGACAGAAAGTACATGAACTGCACCAAATTAATCGTTTTAGAGTAGGTTTATAAAGTAGATGCATGTCTATCACACCCCTCCCCCTCCCTAGATCAAGAAGTTTCATAGCAAGTATCAGGGCAAAATAATACCCCAATACATTGTAATTGATTCATGAAACCATTAATATAAAGATACAACTCGAGGCAATAATGATGAAAAACATTTTCCTTGTTGTTGTTTCAAGAGGTCACAGAGTACAATTAAAGTCAACTTTTATTACGTTATTTTTCTTCAAAAGTCGATTATGAAATTTCAAAATCATTCAAGTTCTAGGAGTTGTAATTATTTCTAGTTGACCCGCATTAACAACACAACAATATTAATTTTTAATGAAATAGTTGTCATATGATAAACGGAATATGGAATTCATGTTTCTCTCAGATGACATTTATGAACTCAGCTGAATTCTCCATTTTGACGAGCCTCAAGCTTGACAAAATGGAGAATTCAGATGAGTTTCACAAATATCATGTCAGAGAAACAAACATCTAAAATGCTTTATATATTCCCCAAAGGTGCTTATCAAATCCAATTAGAAACAACTACTGGTATCTGTTTTAATGGGACCAAGATTACCCTCTGCATTCCACAAAAAGTAGGTTGCAAAAATACTCTAAACTGAAAAGGACAAATAACTATGCCAAAATGAGTCTGACCGATCTCAAGATTGCAAGTGTACATGTTCCTATGCTGGTTTTTAAAAACATGACTAAAGCAGCACAGATAAACTGATGAAGGTTGAAAAAATATTTTAGACGTAAAAAGGGCAATAACTCTGCCAAAATGATTCCTCCCAATGTCAAAATTGCAGGTGCACAGTCAACTTTTTAACCAATCAAGGGCTATAGCTTTTGATGTGTACAAGCGACTGTCTACAAAATGAAACTGGTCTGTATTTTAAGATTGTGAAAATTCTAAAAGTTTCAAAACTGTATTCTGATTTTGTTGCGAAGAGTTCAGAAAATAATGATGTCTCCACCAAATCATGGGGGGCTTATTCTGGACAAACCTCCAAAATCGAACTTCACCCGCATAAAAGTTATACCAATAACAAGATTATAAATGCTTTGATGTGTATTGTAGTTAAGGAAAGTTACAAACCAGAAACCACAAAATATCAAATATTTTGCAAAATCAACGACAGAAGAATTACATGCTCTAAAATTCTGAAAACTTAACCAGATCTTCAGTTTGTTATCACGAATGAAACTTTATTATTCCAAAACATGGACATTGGTGAGTGAGAAGTAAAACTTACAAATTTTTCATCAATCTACAAAAAAAAAGTTATGCACTGGAAGGAAGGAAGGGAAATGGGTCATAAAAATGATCTTATACAAACCTATTGTGTACTGGTATCAGACTAGTTTCAATGATACCCTCGTCCACTGGTATGTGTTGATTGCAAGTTTCTGGCTTTAAACAATGTTTCTCCAAGTGTTTGATGCAACTGTAATATTGTGAGTACCACTGAGGATTTGATTTGACCTGATTCACCAAATATCAATAAAATATACTTCCAGGCATGGTCTGCAAAATCAACTTGTAGCAAGAGAATTGGAAACTTCATTCCTCAGACAAGATCCCGTTAGCCAAGCTCAACTTCAGAGATGCCAGGTCTACAGACAAAAAATGTCAAAGAGACAACAGACAGTCCAAAAATATGTATTGAACCTAACCTTTTCACCAACTAATTGACCATATTTGCCAACAAAATACATGAAAACTAGACACCTGTGTTAGGGGACAGATTCTCCACCATAAGCTTTGAAACAAGATTTGGCTATTGGTATAGACATAAACCAAAACACCCAACAAAATGCAGATCCAAACTTCATACTACCGCTACTTCCAATAACTGGAATCACAATCTGGAAAGAAGTTTGACAGTCAGTTAGTTTACAAATTCAGGAGTATTCAAACAAGATTTTAATAATATAGTGCGGCCACTTAACCCTTTTCCCAACGCAGAGAATATCAAAATTTTTTATTTTAATTACTACATTTTAAAATTTTTCCAAAAATTTCAACAAAACCATATCATTTGACTCCCCTCATTGGAATGAGCTCATCAAGCTCATTCCAATGAGGTGTCACATGATATGGCTTTATTGAAATATTTTTTTGGATTTTCCTGAAAGGAAAATCTATTTGTTATTGCCAAGATTATTATTCTTTTTTTTTTTTTTTTTTTTTTTGTTTTTCCAACACATTGGGGAAAGAGTTTTCTCGAAAATGGTCTTTAAGATTTTTTTTCAAACTTTGCACGATCAATGATGGCCATGAGTTCTAATAAATAAAACCATCAGTATTTGGGGGAAAATGTTTCTTGGTGGGCAAAAACGCCCAAAGCTTCGTAGGCCAATATCTCATGAAAGAAAAAAGCTATCGACTTAATTTTTTGACAGACTTGTCAGAATTACTCTTGTCTAAAACAAATATAATCGGTATTTTTTTCCATTTTTTATGTTTTCTGCCAAAATTTTTCACAAAACGGAAAGTTATCTAAAAAATCGGCCATTTTGGATTGAAATATCAAGATTTAAATATAAAGAGCCCTCTAAAAGGGTTCCAAATTGAAGGAAATAATACCGCTTTATAAAAAAAATCGAAAGAATTTCGTTTCGATTTTTCGTTAATCCAAAATGGCAGCAAAAAAAATCGAAATTTTTTTTTTCGTTTTTTATGTGTTCAATTTTGAGACGAAAAAAAAAAAATTTTTTTGCACTGAAAATTTTCGGTCCGGTTCGGACTTCCAAAATTTTCGACTAAAATTCGAAAATTTTTGTTTTTGTTTTTTATGTGTTGTGTTCAATTTTGAGACGAAAAAAATTTTTTTTTTTTACACACCACCACCAAGAAACGAAAATTGGTCTTCAGACTGGTACTTTGACCTAATTATACTGTACTACCGGAGTGGGTAAAAAGCGGCGGTGAAATGTGTAGCGCATATATAGGTAAAAAGAGTCCCCGTAGTTTGGAAGCACAATTTTGTTGCGTTTGCCTTCAGGCGGTCGCCAAAAGTACACTCTCGGCCTCTCAACGGTCCGTACACCCTCTTTTTGGCATGCGAATACTCGGCATTCTTGACTCGTATAAGGATTTCGTGATTCATATGGTATCATTCACGGTCTGTTTAAACCTTTCCCCACCCCATGGGAATAAGGTTTTATTTCACTTGGCTTCTGATGGCTGGAGAACTACCACTCCGGTTCGGACTTTTCAACCAAAATCCGGAAATTTTTGTTTTTGTTTTTTATGTGTTTTGTTCACTTTTGAGACAAAAAAATTTTTTTTTTTGCACTACACCAAAAAACGAAAAATCGGTCTTCAGACTGGTACTTTGACCTAATTATACTGTACTACCGGAGTGGGTTAAAAGCGGTGGTGATTGAGAATGTGTAGCCCGTATACAGGTAAAAAGATTCCCCATAGTTTGGAAGTACAATTTTGTTGAGTTTGGCTTTGGGCGGTTGCCAAAATACACTCTCGGCCTCTCAACGGTCCGTACACCCTCTTTTCGGCATGAGAATACTCGGCGTTCTTGAATCGTATAAGGCTTCCGTGATTGAAATGGCAACATTCATGGTATCTTTAAACCTTTCCTCACCAAATGGGAATAGGGTTTTATTTCACTTGGCTTCTGATGGCTGGAGAACTACCACTACGGTTTGGACTTTTAGACCAAAATTCAGAAATTTTTGTTTCTGTTTTTTCATGTGTTTTGTTCAATTTTGAGACAAAAACAATTTTTTTTTTACCTGGAAATTTTTTGGTCCGGTTTGGACTGAAAATTTTTGATCAAAAAACAAACTTTTTTTTTAGATCACCACTTTGACCTGACAAAACTGTACTATGAGGCGGGTTAAAGTGGCCGTTATTCAGAATTTGGATGTTGAGGCTCTTCCTCCACCAGTAAAACTATCCGACGCGACTGCCCAACCCCCACGCAAGGCAAACACGCATTAGATTAGACTCTACAGACTCTGGCATCCAAGCCAGGAAACACATCTGAAAAATCTTGATCATTTTGCACCCGGCGACCTCAATTTCAGTGAACATTGTTCATAATGTTACATGGTATTTTGTATCCTAAACTGAAATCGAAAGTAGAACACAGAGTCTGTTATTTTTTATGGGAATATGACTCCAGCTACTCATCCCCACCCCGTCCTCATTGAATTTGATGACGGTGGCAATTCCGACGGTATTGCCAGATTGTTACTAACTGTGTAGACATTACATAGCGACACATCCCTAATTAGCATGGCTGTCATTACCGAATCGGACTGTATCCAATTTTTGCGGCAATCCACGAAGCGATTTGGAACAATTCTCACACGTGTACAGCTCATTGTTACAAACAATATTTACGCGAACCATCAAAAACTTTGCGCGAACCGTCGGGGATTTCGAAGCAACCCATTTTTCGTTCGCGTATTTTTCAATTCAGGCGACCTCCAGACGAACCAAAAGATCGTTCGCTTAAAAAGCAGGCCTATTGTGTTAACAATTGACTAAACGCAGAGCCATGACAATCCTCAAATGAGGCATTATGAGGCTCTAGAATAGTTATCAGAGACTCTTATTAAAAAAAATCGGGAAGGGGCGACCCCCTCCAATACCCTCCCTCACCTCGGCGGGGCTGTGCATTTTGGGTATGCCCAATATATTACGGACTTTGGGTCCAAGTTCGAATTAGCCTTAGGTACAGAATTGTCCCCCCCCCCTGTCCCCACACCCATGTCGAATTTTTAAATAATGCTGACTTCGGGCCGGGGAAGTTGCCTTCTGGTACCGCGTTTCAATTTCAGGCTTACACCATAAGAGCTCACGGCATAGATAAATAACTGAGAATCATTCATCTACCCTGCGACGTACATGTAGATAAGAAGCAACAGGAAGGGTTGGGGAAATATGACCAATGTCTGGTGGAATTCCCCTAAAGTGACAACAGAATACATGATTGGGTAATCTTGATTTTAGGCCTACAGATGTTGTGGTCATACAAATCCATGTTTGTCATTGTCAGAATGGCAGGAGGGCCATAATGTTCCGCCTAAAATGGGTCCAGGTGGGCCATTTTTGTTCCACCTTAATTCATTAAAAGCGGGCGACTTTCTTGAGTTGACACGAAGTTAGTTGAGCTTTGCCAATCCAGTGAATAGTGATGTCCCACAAATATCAAATAGTTTACCTTGGGTACCGGCAAGAAATTTGGTGATCCCCCCCCCCCCCCCCCCCCCCCCCCCCAAAGAACAATACATAGTGGTAAATATATTGGAAGAATTTTTACTCAATAAAGAAATATTTTGATATACTGTTATTTCGAAAACAAAACGTTTCAAAAAACGTAATTGTGAAAGCAAGAAAGGAAACTTGGAATCCGATGCTGAAAACAAAGCTCTGCACATCAAGGGAGAGTACTCATCACCATTCTCTTGCCAAAGCCATCTGTTTCAAAAACGCATTGTCATTCACTTCACGTGGTTAGAAGCCTCTGCACTGCTCAACACGGCGTAATGACAACTTGTGTCTGTCACATTGAAACATGCTGGCACTCGGATCTAAATACATGCATTTATGACAGAGAACAGTTATATTCAGAAAAATATGCGCTTTTAGATTATACAGGGTAGGCGTTCAGTGTCATTTTACGTTTTGAGTGAAAAATCATTGAAACTTTGATTACAGGAAACATCCGGACAGTTACCTACCTGCAAAAACCCATTTGCTTCCTAACATTCTGACATGGAAGCCAAAAGTAATACAGCACCACGAAGGCCTGGAATTATACTTCTGAATGGGAATTACAAGTGACATGGATTTACTGCCAAATGTCGTCTACTTGTTGACATTTAATGAGGTCGACATAGTAATAACGCGCAGCTTGAATATTATTATTATTATTTATTGGTGTTTAAGGTCACATACTTATGCACAATGGCTAATCGTGACCGTGACAGTTTTACGGGTGGAGGAAGCCGGAGTACCCGGAGAGAACCACCGAGCAACAACGAGCAGCTGTCAGCTCTCCAACATCGTAACTCTGAACTCTGCACCGCAGCACAGGCAGGGTTACATTGGTTGAAGACATGCGCACCATCGACGTGCAGTACGCCTCAGTACACAGCGTCATCGTGCCCCCATGTAGGCAATCAGGGTGAAGTGTCTTGCCCAAGGACACAACGCGGTTGCCGCAGGTGGGATTCGAACCGAGGACCTCTCGGCTTGCAGCCTGCACCTCTACCAACTGAGCCACCGCGCCCCCTCGCGCAGCTTGAAATATGGTTGTTCCAATGTATGGAGCCTTGGCGGTCAGTGCAGAATTTCATTAGATGCGACCTCTGGGAGCTGGCAGACTGCATAGAGATCCTGCCGACATTGCTGCTGTTTTGATTCAGTAGTGTAGCCACGGAATTAAGGGGTGGGGGGATAGGGGTGGGCAAGTCCCCTAAATGACACCCCCCCCCCAAAAAAAAAATAAATAAATAAAAATTGACCCAGTGCAATTTCGTACAACTTAGAGCCCCCACAAATGCTCTCCAATATAGGGCAGCACATGCTACAACTGCTCAGATTGAATCTTAAGAGTACTGAACTTTGCAAAATATTCTCGGGTAGACTTTTTGTCCTTACTAGGAGTCTATGACCCTCTGGACATTACCCCCTCTGCAAATTTCTCTGTACTAATCCCGAAACCCGACAACAACCTTCCAAATATCATGGTAGCTATCACACTTCTCTCCTGAACAATAGCTGCTGGTCAAACGAGAAGACCCCAGTGATTTACATCAAACAACAGGGTTTCTGTAAAAAAAAATCTTGACATTATATCGTCTACCGTCAATATGTTAATAGGCTCATCAAAAATCCGTTTTTCTGCGTTCTTCTCAATTTTGAGACGAAAAATAGGAGGAAAATCCTGTGTATTGTGCGGGCACAATCACTTCATCTAGTTAAAAATTATTTTTTTCAACTGCTCAATTTGCAAATTACGCAGGAAGATGCGACCAACTCGTTAGGTAAAGGGTTAATTGGATAGCCCTTATAATAACCCTGTTAACTGAATATAACATTTAAACACAAAACCATTTACTATAACTTGAGTTCAAATTTGACCTGTTAGTTCTGTTAGTTCCATGTAGGTTAAAGAGTAAAGTCCTGTTAATTTAATAAAACTTCTTGTAATATGTCGAGAAATTACCCTGACAATCACCAAATTCTCCTTGCTTATCTGGACCTATGTTGGCTTCAGTACAGCCAATACAGGCATTTATTGTATTATATCTTGTTTGACAGAGCTCCATAAGCTCTGTCAAAGAAAATATAATAGAATAAATGCTACGTTTATCTCAAGAATACAGGAAAAAGACAAAAAATCTGTTAATTGAATATTCCTGTTAATTGAACAATTTTCATTGTCAAAGACAGTATCAATTAACGGGTTTCACTGTAATAATAAAAACAAGAGCACTGCTCGACAATGCACAATATGCCAGTGGTGAGCTCTTCAAATTGTACAATATTTTTTCATATTTTTGTAATATTTTTAGAGTAAGAGAAACACCTTTGCTAAAATTCTAGGAAATCAACAAACAGCAATAACTTCACATTTTGCTATGTATTTTGTGTTCATAAGGCCAATACCAACAAGAGGTAATCATTTTTGGAAATCAAATGAGAATTTTTGAATAAGAAGGTAGAACAACCATATCAACAGTATTTGAATTCCAATTTGATGTTTTCTTCCAATCCATGACCATCTCAGCTGGTCTTTTTCATATCCTTGAGAAATATTTTAATTGGAAACCAAGAGTGAGTGGATGGATGAATGCACAGATGGACAATGCCATAATATAAAATGTTCCATTTTTCAAATGGGCATAGTTCCATAGAATAAAAGGAAAGTTATAATCCAGAAACTTGAAATAAAGTAAATTCTAGGTTTATAAAGGGCAAGAACTCCCAAAATAGTATTTTGAATAAACATCAACATCAAACTTGACCCATATATTATAATGTTAGAACGTTTCTTTTCATGTTCTATCGGTCGATAGTACCTGAGTTTGTGTGATTTCTGAAATAAAACCTTCAGCAGCTTTGCTGCTTTAGGTTTTATTTCAGCTTTGCTGCTTCAGGTTTTATTTCAGAAATCAAACAAACTCGGGTACTATCGACCGATAGAACATGAAAAGAAACATTCTAATTATTTTAATATGCCGAACAAAAAATAACTTTCATTGTGTTAAGCGTTAACTGCAACATGCCATCAATCTTGTAATAACAATGTAGTCGAATCCCAAAACATGATGTCATTTCGAACGAATGACGTCTCTTCAAAAATGACTTGTCACAAGTGCCGTCGCTTTGGGAGTTTCTATATAAAACCCAAATGCCAGTGTTTACAACTGCATCATGCTGTTCATGTTATAATTCATTGTTAATGCTTGTGTGATAAGTGGTATAAATTAATGGAATATAAATTCATGTTTCTCGGACGACGACAGTTGATAGAATTAAGCGGAGTAAAACAGTTTATTTTGAACTTGAGGCGGAGGCTCAGTGAGGTCGAGGAGTACTAAACTTGTGGAAATATCATTGATTGAAGTCATAACTCATATTCAGCATTCACTTAAGTGGTGAACAACACATGAGTTTTTAATATTTCTGATTCTTTTGAATTCATTGTTTGCAGTTAAAATTGAAAACACACCCACTGAAGATGATATATTTGTTGGTAAGTTTGTGTTTACTGGCGACGAAAAAAGTTAAACGGACACAGAGCCAGCGTTTGGTGTTCAGAAATTCCAATCAATGGAAGTGGAGCTTACATTTTCTTCGTTCTCTTGTCTCCAGGGAAAAACGTTCCGATAGTATCCGTGTTTTGCCCCAAAACTCTAGTACTATGACTTTTAGAAGGTGTCAAATTAACCAATCACGGCTGATGTTACAAACGTGAGGCATAATAATTATATATATAGATTGGTGTTTAAGGTCACATATTTTTGCACAATGGCTAATCGTGACCACAACATGGATAAGAAGTCAAGTCCAGCCAATCTTTTATATCAACTAAAGACCAGGAGTGAGCATTAATAAGCCATGCTGCCCATTTTAGAGAGGGTTCGCACCTCCCAAGCATTGGTGACTAGGTCCTATTTTACCAGTAAAACAGACCCTGTTTACCGCAGTGAACAGGCACTGCTGCACTTCCAGGGTTCTCACGGGGAAAACTTGACCCATATATTTTCTGTTCATAAGGCTAACAAGGACACAACACAGTTACCCCTGATATAGGTCGAACTCTGAACCTTTTGGTTTGAAGTCCAATGCCATAACCACTGAGCCACCGTACGCCCAACTGACCAACTGCACAGATTTAACTCTTAGAAGCCGGGAGTCAAGTTTTCTTGCCTGTGATGTAATGCAGCATGTAATCTGGCTGTGGCGGTTCAGCTATCTTTGGGCTGGGGGAGAATTAAACACTGAGCAGGTGCTTCTAGTCAAGTGTCGTCTGCCTGAATAGGCAGACGACACTTGACTAGAAGCACCTGATTTACTGTACGTTTTTCGCCATGTTCAATAAATTCATTCTGATTCCCCAGCTTCTAAGAGTTAAATTTAGATTTAAAGGACATGTGGATGTTTTATTGACGAAAATTATAAATTTAAAGTAATTTGTATATTTTTATACCTACCAATGGCCAAGACTTAGCTGGTGCTATTATTATTATTTATTGGTGTTTTAGGTCACATATTTACGCACAATGGCTAAATCATGACAGTGGCAGTTTTTCGGGTGGAGGAAGCCAGAGTACCCGGAGAGAACCACGAGCAACGACAAGCAGCTGCCAGCTCCCCAACATCGTAACTCCGCACTGCAGCACAGGCAGGGTTAGATTGGTTGAAGACATGCACACCATCGACGTGCAGTACGCATTAGTACACGGCGTCATCGTGTCCCCATGTGGACAATCAGGGTTAAGTGCCTTGCCCAAGGACACAACGTGGGGAGTCCGAAAGATCGCTCAGACAGTCACCCATCCGAGGACTAACCGGGCTTGACGTTGCTTAACTTCGGTGATCTGATGAGAACCGGTTACCTAGCTGGCTAACTCCAAGTTATCAAGGGCCAAACACAAATTTTGAACCCCCCCCCCCCCATCCCCAAAATTTGCTTGCAAAACCGAAAATTGAAAGTCCTATCTGGCCCTCCATACATTTACTCTCCGCACTCAACATAGTTCCAATCCTGTAATCCAAGGTGAAAGGAAATTAAAATTATTAGGAATTACATGTATGTCTCTCTACACAGTAATGGAGAAGACGTATCATAAAAAAGGTGCCCAGTTCATGTAATTACGTAAACTTAGCATGAAGACTATGCTAATTGGATGTAACAAGCTTCCAATTTTTAAGGCTCGCCCAGACTAAGTCTCAAAAATAAGGATGGCGTATTTGAGAATGAGAGAATATCCCCCACAAACATACGCCATATACAATAAAACTCCAGCTGTATGCAGGATATAATTACAGACAATAACGCTTCACTCATAGTTACATAATTATCAAGTCGGAGGAGAGGCAAAAAAAAATCCCCCCACCCCATTTTCTTTTGAAGGAATCTTCAAAAAGAAAGAGGGGAGCACTCTGGAATCAGTAAAAGCGGTACCAAAAAACAATATAAATATTCGTCAAACAGGCACTCAGGTATTAATTATTATTAATAAATGGTGCATAATGCCACTTCAGAAGCTCAGGCTATAGCGACGATCCCGGTAATTAATATCGCCCACTGTATAACGTACACCGGAATCGGCATACGCAAATAGGTCGAAAACCGGAGATATAATATATAACATACACAAGTCCAATAGAACCACAATGAACGATCTCTGGAAAGTAAACACACTCTCGAGGTAACCCACAGGCAACCACATTCAGGCGTACAATAAATTCCAGTAACAACACTCCCTGATGTGTACTATCCGATATCTATGGCACTATAAACATGCGAATATACAAGAGTGTAAACAAGGTGTATTTGATTGAGTACCGACATTAATAGAAACCTGGAACTACAGCCCTCGCAACTGGCTTCGGCAATCGGCATTGCCGAAGGTATTTGCTGAAGCAAACGGCGCTGACTACGGCATACAGTTACCGTAGTAGAAATAATCTGCAGTGGTGTTTGACTTGTCCAAACTTGGACCCAAAGTCCGAAATATATTTTTTTGGTTTGGTACATTATCAAACCAAAAAATTATATTACAGACTTTGGGTCCAGGTTTGGACGAATGTGTGACATGCAGTAGTTCGGTAGCTGAAAACGGAAAACGGAAACGGAAACTCGCAGCCAACGTTACACTTACTAAAACTTTCTGTCATTGGTTTGTTTATTGTGATACCCCTCTCGAAAACAATTGAATTCGCGCCGTACACATGCTCATCTTCTCCATATATAAATATGTGTGGGGGTTTCCCGGACTGAGTTCTACATTTACAGAAAATGGGTCAATATTCATTTTTTGATTCCAGGGAATATACATAAATACAGGTAAACAAACGGCATGTTTTTTCTGAGAAATAAGTTTGAAATGTATTTTACTCAATATTCAGCTCAGATGAAATTCATTCATTTTGCAGTCCCGCAAATTTCGATCGCAAACTGACAAATCGACCGTGCATATGACATTGCAGGGGTGGATTCAAGTAAAAAAAAATAATTTTGTCACCCAAAATATAAAGTGGATTTCCACCCCAAAAGCCACGAGAACGCTCCTGTTGATAGCAGATTTCAAAATTTTCCTAGGGCAAGAACTGTGGTTAGAAGCCTCTGCACTGCTCAACACGGCGTAATGACAACTTGTGTCTGTCACATTGAGACATGCTGGCACTCGGATCTAAATACATGCATTTATGACAGAGAACAGTTATATTCAGAAAAATATGCGCTTTTAGATTATACAGGGTAGGCGTTCAGTGTCATTTTACGTTTTGAGTGAAAAATGATTGAAACTTTGATTACAGGAAACATCCGGACAGTTACCTACCTACAAAAACCCATTTGCTTCCTAACATTCTGACATGGAAGCCAAAAGTAATACAGCACCACGAAGGCCTGGAATTATACTTCTGAATGGGAATTACAAGTGACATGGATTTACTGCCAAATGTCGTCTACTTGTTGACATTTAATGAGGTCGACATAGTAATAACGCGCAGCTTGAATATTATTATTATTATTTATTGGTGTTTAAGGTCACATACTTATGCACAATGGCTAATCGTGACCGTGACAGTTTTACGGGTGGAGGAAGCCGGAGTACCCGGAGAGAACCACCGAGCAACAACGAGCAGCTGTCAGCTCTCCAACATCGTAACTCTGAACTCTGCACCGCAGCACAGGCAGGGTTACATTGGTTGAAGACATGCGCACCATCGACGTGCAGTACGCCTCAGTACACAGCGTCATCGTGCCCCCATGTAGGCAATCAGGGTGAAGTGTCTTGCCCAAGGACACAACGCGGTTGCCGCAGGTGGGATTCGAACCGAGGACCTCTCGGCTTGCAGCCTGCACCTCTACCAACTGAGCCACCGCGCCCCCTCGCGCAGCTTGAAATATGGTTGTTCCAATGTATGGAGCCTTGGCGGTCAGTGCAGAATTTCATTAGATGCGACCTCTGGGAGCTGGCAGACTGCATAGAGATCCTGCCGACATTGCTGCTGTTTTGATTCAGTAGTGTAGCCACGGAATTAAGGGGTGGGGGGATAGGGGTGGGCAAGTCCCCTAAATGACACCCCCCCCCCAAAAAAAAAAATAAATAAATAAAAATTGACCCAGTGCAATTTCGTACAACTTAGAGCCCCCACAAATGCTCTCCAATATAGGGCAGCACATGCTACAACTGCTCAGATTGAATCTTAAGAGTACTGAACTTTGCAAAATATTCTCGGGTAGACTTTTTGTCCTTACTAGGAGTCTATGACCCTCTGGACATTACCCCCTCTGCAAATTTCTCTGTACTAATCCCGAAACCCGACAACAACCTTCCAAATATCATGGTAGCTATCACACTTCTCTCCTGAACAATAGCTGCTGGTCAAACGAGAAGACCCCAGTGATTTACATCAAACAACAGGGTTTCTGTAAAAAAAAATCTTGACATTATATCGTCTACCGTCAATATGTTAATAGGCTCATCAAAAATCCGTTTTTCTGCGTTCTTCTCAATTTTGAGACGAAAAATAGGAGGAAAATCCTGTGTATTGTGCGGGCACAATCACTTCATCTAGTTAAAAATTATTTTTTTCAACTGCTCAATTTGCAAATTACGCAGGAAGATGCGACCAACTCGTTAGGTAAAGGGTTAATTGGATAGCCCTTATAATAACCCTGTTAACTGAATATAACATTTAAACACAAAACCATTTACTATAACTTGAGTTCAAATTTGACCTGTTAGTTCTGTTAGTTCCATGTAGGTTAAAGAGTAAAGTCCTGTTAATTTAATAAAACTTCTTGTAATATGTCGAGAAATTATCCTGACAATCACCAAATTCTCCTTGCTTATCTGGACCTATGTTGGCTTCAGTACAGCCAATACAGGCATTTATTGTATTATATCTTGTTTGACAGAGCTCCATAAGCTCTGTCAAAGAAAATATAATAGAATAAATGCTACGTTTATCTCAAGAATACAGGAAAAAGACAAAAAATCTGTTAATTGAATATTCCTGTTAATTGAACAATTTTCATTGTCAAAGACAGTATCAATTAACGGGTTTCACTGTAATAATAAAAACAAGAGCACTGCTCGACAATGCATAATATGCCAGTGGTGAGCTCTTCAAATTGTACAATATTTTTTCATATTTTTGTAATATTTTTAGAGTAAGAGAAACACCTTTGCTAAAATTCTAGGAAATCAACAAACAGCAATAACTTCACATTTTGCTATGTATTTTGTGTTCATAAGGCCAATACCAACAAGAGGTAATCATTTTTGGAAATCAAATAAGAATTTTTGAATAAGAAGGTAGAACAACCATATCAACAGTATTTGAATTCCAATTTGATGTTTTCTTCCAATCCATGACCATCTCAGCCGGTCTTTTTCATATCCTTGAGAAATATTTTAATTGGAAACCAAGAGTGAGTGGATGGATGAATGCACAGATGGACAATGCCATAATATAAAATGTTCCATTTTTCAAATGGGCATAGTTCCATAGAATAAAAGGAAAGTTATAATCCAGAAACTTGAAATAAAGTAAATTCTAGGTTTATAAAGGGCAATAACTCCCAAAATAGTATTTTGAATAAACATCAACATCAAACTTGACCCATATATTATAATATTAGAACGTTTCTTTTCATGTTCTATCGGTCGATAGTACCTGAGTTTGTGTGATTTCTGAAATAAAACCTTCAGCAGCTTTGCTGCTTTAGGTTTTATTTCAGCTTTGCTGCTTCAGGTTTTATTTCAGAAATCACACAAACTCGGGTACTATCGACCGATAGAACATGAAAAGAAACATTCTAATTATTTTAATATGCCGAACAAAAAATAACTTTCATTGTGTTAAGCGTTAACTGCAACATGCCATCAATCTTGTAATAACAATGTAGTCGAATCCCAAAACATGATGTCATTTCGAACGAATGACGTCTCTTCAAAAATGACTTGTCACAAGTGCCGTCGCTTTGGGAGTTTCTATATAAAACCCAAATGCCAGTGTTTACAACTGCATCATGCTGTTCATGTTATAATTCATTGTTAATGCTTGTGTGATAAGTGGTATAAATTAATGGAATATAAATTCATGTTTCTCGGACGACGACAGTTGATAGAATTAAGCGGAGTAAAACAGTTTATTTTGAACTTGAGGCGGAGGCTCAGTGAGGTCGAGGAGTACTAAACTTGTGGAAATATCATTGATTGAAGTCATAACTCATATTCAGCATTCACTTAAGTGGTGAACAACACATGAGTTTTTAATATTTCTGATTCTTTTGAATTCATTGTTTGCAGTTAAAATTGAAAACACACCCACTGAAGATGATATATTTGTTGGTAAGTTTGTGTTTACTGGCGACGAAAAAAGTTAAACGGACACAGAGCCAGCGTTTGGTGTTCAGAAATTCCAATCAATGGAAGTGGAGCTTACATTTTCTTCGTTCTCTTGTCTCCAGGGAAAAACGTTCCGATAGTATCCGTGTTTTGCCCCAAAACTCTAGTACTATGACTTTTAGAAGGTGTCAAATTAACCAATCACGGCTGATGTTACAAACGTGAGGCATAATAATTATATATATAGATTGGTGTTTAAGGTCACATATTTTTGCACAATGGCTAATCGTGACCACAACATGGATAAGAAGTCAAGTCCAGCCAATCTTTTATATCAACTAAAGACCAGGAGTGAGCATTAATAAGCCATGCTGCCCATTTTAGAGAGGGTTCGCACCTCCCAAGCATTGGTGACTAGGTCCTATTTTACCAGTAAAACAGACCCTGTTTACCGCAGTGAACAGGCACTGCTGCACTTCCAGGGTTCTCACGGGGAAAACTTGACCCATATATTTTCTGTTCATAAGGCTAACAAGGACACAACACAGTTACCCCTGATATAGGTCGAACTCTGAACCTTTTGGTTTGAAGTCCAATGCCATAACCACTGAGCCACCGTACGCCCAACTGACCAACTGCACAGATTTAACTCTTAGAAGCCGGGAGTCAAGTTTTCTTGCCTGTGATGTAATGCAGCATGTAATCTGGCTGTGGCGGTTCAGCTATCTTTGGGCTGGGGGAGAATTAAACACTGAGCAGGTGCTTCTAGTCAAGTGTCGTCTGCCTGAATAGGCAGACGACACTTGACTAGAAGCACCTGATTTACTGTACGTTTTTCGCCATGTTCAATGAATTCATTCTGATTCCCCAGCTTCTAAGAGTTAAATTTAGATTTAAAGGACATGTGGATGTTTTATTGACGAAAATTATAAATTTAAAGTAATTTGTATATTTTTATACCTACCAATGGCCAAGACTTAGCTGGTGCTATTATTATTATTTATTGGTGTTTTAGGTCACATATTTACGCACAATGGCTAAATCATGACAGTGGCAGTTTTTCGGGTGGAGGAAGCCAGAGTACCCGGAGAGAACCACGAGCAACGACAAGCAGCTGCCAGCTCCCCAACATCGTAACTCCGCACTGCAGCACAGGCAGGGTTAGATTGGTTGAAGACATGCACACCATCGACGTGCAGTACGCATTAGTACACGGCGTCATCGTGTCCCCATGTGGACAATCAGGGTTAAGTGCCTTGCCCAAGGACACAACGTGGGGAGTCCGAAAGATCGCTCAGACAGTCACCCATCCGAGGACTAACCGGGCTTGACGTTGCTTAACTTCGGTGATCTGATGAGAACCGGTTACCTAGCTGGCTAACTCCAAGTTATCAAGGGCCAAACACAAATTTTGAACCCCCCCCCCCATCCCCAAAATTTGCTTGCAAAACCGAAAATTGAAAGTCCTATCTGGCCCTCCATACATTTACTCTCCGCACTCAACATAGTTCCAATCCTGTAATCCAAGGTGAAAGGAAATTAAAATTATTAGGAATTACATGTATGTCTCTCTACACAGTAATGGAGAAGACGTATCATAAAAAAGGTGCCCAGTTCATGTAATTACGTAAACTTAGCATGAAGACTATGCTAATTGGATGTAACAAGCTTCCAATTTTTAAGGCTCGCCCAGACTAAGTCTCAAAAATAAGGATGGCGTATTTGAGAATGAGAGAATATCCCCCACAAACATACGTCATATACAATAAAACTCCAGCTGTATGCAGGATATAATTACAGACAATAACGCTTCACTCATAGTTACATAATTATCAAGTCGGAGGAGAGGCAAAAAAAAATCCCCCCACCCCATTTTCTTTTGAAGGAATCTTCAAAAAGAAAGAGGGGAGCACTCTGGAATCAGTAAAAGCGGTACCAAAAAACAATATAAATATTCGTCAAACAGGCACTCAGGTATTAATTATTATTAATAAATGGTGCATAATGCCACTTCAGAAGCTCAGGCTATAGCGACGATCCCGGTAATTAATATCGCCCACTGTATAACGTACACCGGAATCGGCATACGCAAATAGGTCGAAAACCGGAGATATAATATATAACATACACAAGTCCAATAGAACCACAATGAACGATCTCTGGAAAGTAAACACACTCTCGAGGTAACCCACAGGCAACCACATTCAGGCGTACAATAAATTCCAGTAACAACACTCCCTGATGTGTACTATCCGATATCTATGGCACTATAAACATGCGAATATACAAGAGTGTAAACAAGGTGTATTTGATTGAGTACCGACATTAATAGAAACCTGGAACTACAGCCCTCGCAACTGGCTTCGGCAATCGGCATTGCCGAAGGTATTTGCTGAAGCAAACGGCGCTGACTACGGCATACAGTTACCGTAGTAGAAATAATCTGCAGTGGTGTTTGACTTGTCCAAACTTGGACCCAAAGTCCGAAATATATTTTTTTGGTTTGGTACATTATCAAACCAAAAAATTATATTACAGACTTTGGGTCCAGGTTTGGACGAATGTGTGACATGCAGTAGTTCGGTAGCTGAAAACGGAAAACGGAAACGGAAACTCGCAGCCAACGTTACACTTACTAAAACTTTCTGTCATTGGTTTGTTTATTGTGATACCCCTCTCGAAAACAATTGAATTCGCGCCGTACACATGCTCATCTTCTCCATATATAAATATGTGTGGGGGTTTCCCGGACTGAGTTCTACATTTACAGAAAATGGGTCAATATTCATTTTTTGATTCCAGGGAATATACATAAATACAGGTAAACAAACGGCATGTTTTTTCTGAGAAATAAGTTTGAAATGTATTTTACTCAATATTCAGCTCAGATGAAATTCATTCATTTTGCAGTCCCGCAAATTTCGATCGCAAACTGACAAATCGACCGTGCATATGACATTGCAGGGGTGGATTCAAGTAAAAAAAAATAATTTTGTCACCCAAAATATAAAGTGGATTTCCACCCCAAAAGCCACGAGAACGCTCCTGTTGATAGCAGATTTCAAAATTTTCCTAGGGCAAGAACCTCCCCCCCCCCCCACCCCGCTAAAAAATTGTGCATTTGTCAATCACTGCAGATGCCTTTGGCATCTGCATGTATTGCCTTCCCAGAAATGCCGCAGTAACTGCCGAAGCACATAAAATTTGCTACGGCATACGACTGCCGAAAACAAAAAATTTGAATTGTGAGGGCTGGAACTAGAAATGGAAGTAGGTATGATTAACAGGCTTGACACCGACCGCCCCGAAATAATTAATAATTTCTAAGGTCCATAACATACAATAATGCGTCTGCCTAATAATTCATTATTATAAGCGTGAGCATTGAACTCCCACATGTAATCATCTGAATACCAGTTATCTGGCTATGCAGCCTCCAAGTTACCCAAAGACTAGCAATTTACTTATGATGAATTATGCGCTCATATATGCCATATAGACGAATAATCACAGGAAACCAACCAACTAAAAAGTGGATGTGCCCATGAGGTCGCCATAGAACAAGACCCAGTCGCCAATCAAGAAGTCATGAAATGCATGTATGTATTTCAACTCCTACAAGGCTTGCAGGAAGAAAACTGTGTCTTGCCCAGTAAACGTCTCTAAACACATTGGCGATTGGGGGAGGGGGGGGGGGGGATTCAAAGTCATACTGAGCCCTCCTCACCCACATTACTTTAATCGTTCTTGTGTTACTCATAAAATAATATAGGAACCGCAATGATTCCCTCACGTCTAACCGACTCCATTATGCCACTATGGGTGGAGAAGGACGCGAAGAACAAAAACTTCCCCTGATAAAGAAGGTCCTTTCGTGGAGGAATCTTCCAGGCAACGTCCCATAACAGACACCTGAGAAGACTGATCCAAGGTTTCTGTGACGACAGAGGTGCTACTAGTAGGATTCACAACGACAACTGTTTGATTTTAAACATAATCTACTGAACTGGAGGATATGCATATCCTATCATTCATCCCAATCAGATCGACAGAGCGTCTACTGCGTACGCTCGATGGTCTGGGCACGGCAACACGAACGATGGCAACTGATTGTTCCGGTGCGTCGCAAATAGATCTATTATGGGGCAATTCCTCTGGTAGCAAATCTGCCCAAATACTCACTTGTTGAGTGTCCACTCCAATTGCAACAGGTGACCTTTCCGAGAGAGCGAGTCTGCTAGTACGTTCAGATGACCTGGTGTATGGCGGATAGAAAATTGAACATGATGATTCACGACGTATAGAAAAATCATCTCCGTTAGTTGGCAAAACGGAAATGAATGGGTGCCGCGCTGGTTGCCGATGTACACTACTACTGTCGAGTTGTCCGACCAAATTTGAACATGGACGTCCATTATTATGTGAATCCAACGTTGTTGCGCTAACCATATTGACATCATCTCTTGATGTTTATGTGTTTCTCATGGAACCGAGGGTCCCACAAAGATCCTGATACTTCAAGTCTGCGGGACTTAGGGTCGCGCCCCAATCCGTCTGACTCGCATCCGTCATAATCGTGAAAGCCAGATCTGGCAGTTGCAGCTGAACTCCCCGAGTTAACCACTGAATATCAGCCCAAATCTGAACCCTTGTTTTACTAGGTCCGTTAAAACAATACTGACTCAAGCGAAAGCATCTTCACACTCCAGTTCTGAGTAAAGAATATCTGGAAGGGACGTGCGCGCAGACAGCCCATCGGAATGAGATCCACAGCCGCTCCGCACAGCTCCAACAGTCGCATGAATTCCCTTACTATTAATGCGTCTGAGTGTAGACAAAAGCGAGCATAACAAGTAACAAATTTCGCTCTGGGTATCCCCAGATGAACCAGATTGTTGTGATTTTCGAAGCTCATTCCCAAGTGAATAGACGACTTGTACGGAGCTAGATCCGACTTTTTATCGTTTACGATGAAACCGAGACGTCAGAGTAATAGAAACAGACTCTGAACATCGTTCTGAAGAATAATTCTGTTGCCATATCCCTGCAGAAGGTCGTCCAAGTAAGCCGACGTTACTGTGGACAAATGAGCTCGAAAGTATGACATTACTGAGTTCTTTGTTCGAGTGAAATGCCCAGGGGCCAGATTCAGACCAAAGCATATTGCTCTGAACTGATACACCTTCCCTTGAACGGTGAACCACAGGTAATTTTTGAATGCCGGATGTACGAGGACATGAAAGTATGCACCTTTAGATCTATGCTTGTCGCATAGTCGTTCACTCGAACGCGCACCCTTACCGACCGAATGATCTCCATATACAATTTTGGAGCCATGATAAGCTTGTTTATCCAGCTCAAGTCTATTACTGGTCGGAACAAGCCATCTGGCTTCGGTACAAGGAACAGGCGACTGTAAAAACCTTGAGAATCCTGATTCTCGACGACATCTATTGCTTCCTTTGATAAGAGAGCCTGTACCTCTGCTAGGAGAAACTCTCTTTTGCAAGGATCTGATGGAAGATTTTATCCAACGCGGACAACTTGTTAGTGGGGGTTTCGCTCAGAATGATAGCTGTAAGCCGTCCGAGACTACACTTCTCACCCACTGATCTTCTGTGGCTGTTATCCAGTTTTTTGCAGAGCTTGATAACATTCCGCCAACTGGCCAGCATTAGAGGTCTTAACCATCACCTGTATGACCTGCGAGGCTTACGGGAGGAGAAACCACGTCCTCCCCACGAAGAACCTCATCTTGTCGGCCTATGGGCGTCTGACCGATAGTCCCGATCAGACCTACGCCCCTTTCCCGAGTGGCTATACTGACGACCTCCAAAGTAATTTTAAGAGGGTTTCTTGTACCCTCGTGAGGAGTTTCCTTTTGACGATTTTTGTCTGGAATGCCCTCCTTTACTCTTGTCTGCTGAAGCGGGTCATTGATACGCCAAATTCAAAAGCAGAGAACTAGACACTTTCTTAGTAGCCTGTTCATAGACTAACGAAAGCCAGTTGTCGAAAATAATATGTCCGGAGACCGGAGCGACTCGGCGAGAGCTTTTCACCTTGTCATCTATCAGTGATGACTATGCAAGGGCAGCATCATGTCTGATTAACGACAGATTAGCCACTGTTAGGGCGGAGTTATACGTGGTATACATAATTGCCCTGGAAAGAACTCTAAGAGAGGTACGAACATCCTCAAATTCCTTTCCCTTGAGACGTTGCACCACAGCTCTTGCAAGGTGATCTGCATAAGACATAGCGGCCAAATTCGCTTTACTTGAAGAAATTGCTGTCTCAATTGTGTCTGAGCGAATAGTGAATGATACAGGTAAGGATACGTCTAGATTTCCAGCCTGCTCATCCAAATGCAGAGGAACTCTCTGAACATCTTTGACGACAGTTTTTAAATGAATGTGGTCCAAAAAACGGTATGTTTATGGACGATGAAGATAAAAAACTGCCTTCTTCCTTGCACTCGAGAGAATAAATACGGCGTCGTCTTTATGGCAAAAGGCCTGCGACACCTGCCTAGACTGCACCGGAAAAGAAAGGACTACCTCCTTTGTCCGGATAAAGTCTGCGTCCAACAACGCCAGTGGTTTCTTTCTTGTCGTCGCAGCATTCTGATTCGGCAGAACAAAACCAGGGTAGTATTGATGGATGAAAACCATCGCAACCATGTGCTGTTCCGAAAGGGAAGGGTAATCCTCTTCCTTATCCCTTTCACCATCCAAGAGAATCAGTTACAAATCTCGGTCCATTGCATCTGCGTGAACAGACAACTGGACCGACCCAGCACTGTCCAACAGCTAAGATTTTGGGTCTGAGGGAGACTGCACCGGCACTTGCTGGGATGCTGCGATCAGCTGCACAATTGCGACAGCAAGTCCATCATTGAGGCCTGAGGAGCAGCAGTCTTCCATTTCTTAGCTGCTTGCTGCTCCTGGGACGGTGTTTGGAGATGGATCCCTTCTCCGAACGTCCCGATAATTGAGGCCACATCTCCCTAGCTACCGGATGGTCCGACTTCACGGGCGAAGAGTGGTTCCTTCTTCGTGCAGCAGGCTGGATATCCGAAGTCGGGTAGCTAGAATGCGGTCATGTGTGCTTAATAACGTAGCAGAGGGAGCCATGACTGAAGCCGACCACGGCTGCAGACTAGACGGAGCGTCCCGAGCGGTGGGCGGATGTATTTTAATTCCCAAGAAATTTAATAAAAAATTTCAATAAAAAATAGCCAAAAAGCTTAAGAGTTTAACAGGAAGGGTTCAGGAAGAAAAGGGAAGGAATACTTAACAAACAGTGGAATAATCATTAACAAAAATGATGACGTGAGGCGTATGTCCCAAAATTGGGAAACATAAAAAAATTTTATATTATAAAGATACAGCCCAGAACGTCTAAAACTCCCGCTGAACACTTCCTTCATCCAATAACAGCCTTGTATCCACCAATTCTTGCATTGATTTGTGTCTGGCATCCTCAAAAAAAGGAGATTTTAAAGCACAGATGTCAGTTCATTGTTGCTGACTTTAGGGCCAAACAAAGAAATGATGTTTGCGCCAATTCCGTTCACTTGCTAACGGCTGCGCATACATGGAGAGTAAATGTATGGAGGGCCAGAAAGGACTTTTAATTTTCGGTTTTGCAAGCAAATTTTGGGGATGGGGGGGGGGGGGGGTTCAAAATTTGTGTTTGACCATTGATAACTTTTGAGTTAGCACCAGCTAAGTCTGGGCCATTGGGTTATAGTGTAAAAATATTGCGCAGCAAAAAGTTAACAGTCATGAAATCAGTGATTATATGTACAACTTGACATGTATCAATCTGTTATTTCTTAGTAAATATTTCCACTCTGTCAACAGATTGAGACCTAGAAGCCATTGTCATGCTCTATTGTAAAGTGCTGAAAGGAACTTGAGTGGCTTGACACTGCTAGTGTTATTTATTTATTGGGCCTTAAGGACACTTTACACAGCCAGAGTCACCTCAAGTTGGACAGTTTTATGGGTGGAGGAAACCGGACTTGCCATAGAGAACCACCAAGCAGCAGCGAGCAACTGTTAGATGACCCAACGTACTAATTCCACACAAGCAGGATTAGCATTGGTTGAAGACATTATCAACATGCTGTATCCCTTAGTACACAGCATCACCGTACTCCCATGTGAGCAATTTGGATTAAATGTCTTGACCAAGGACACAATGCAGTTACCCCTGGCAGGGATCGAACCGTGGACTATTGGATTTGAAGTCCAATGCTGTAACCAATGAGCCACCATACTCCCACTGTTAGTGTTAATTTGTTGTTTGGTTACTAGCAGAAAAAAAATTATTTTGGATAAAATGGTTTCGTACAATTTATTGGCGAGGGCCAATAGGCACTCTCCTATAAATTGTAGCAAAACAATTATTATAGACACAATCTTGCTAAAAAACACTCTACTTCTGGTAGCATTGTATCTTTGAAAAAAATACTCATGTTACAAATGAACTTTGAAAACGGATTTGATGCTCAACCATTATAATTGGAAAGAATATGTAAGGTTTTTGCATGGTGGCAAAGACTGAATTCTAGGACTTTCAAGGCCTTTTCTGCCATTTCTGAAGAATTTTCAAGGATGGTTGTTGAATCAAAACTTTTCAGATTTTACAAGGGTTATCAGCTAAAATAAGTTGCAGGATAATTCATTCAAAATTGCAATCTTTTTTTGTTTGTACTCAAGACACCAGACTATAACACGGATTCTTGGAAAGCTCTTTGTGAGAGCTTTACAAGATTAAGTTATGAGCTGGTATCAGAAACAAAAGAAAATGTAATAGGAAACTTTTCATGCTGTTAACTAAAAACTCAAAAGATAAGATTTAATGTCTTTTCAAGGCCCTTTCAATGATTCAAGAACTTTCAAAGCCTTGAAAATTCTATTTTCAAATCCAAGGACATTCAAAATTCCCAATGACATGTAGGTACCCTTATATGTTGGATAAGACAATGTGGTATACACTCGTAAGTATATCTGTACATACAGTCAGACAGACACAAGGAAAATCATATGTCTCTTGTGAAATATTTATTACTTTTCACTGGAATAAACTCGATGAGCTTGCTCAACAACAATGGATCATATGCCTTATTTATTGGTGTAATAGGTCACACATTTCTGCACAATGGCTAATCATGACCGCAACATGGATAAGAAGTCAAGTCCAGCCAATCTTTTATACCCATGCTGCCCATTTTAGAGGACTTCCACCCCAGGCATTGGTTACGGGTCCTATTTTACCAGTAATACAATGCTTGTTTACCACAGTTAACCCTTTACCTAACCTGAAAAGCAGACGACACTTGCAAAAATAATTCTTGAATAACTAATTTTTTTCATTTTTTGTCTCAAAAACATAGGTTATGACCCCTCGTTGGAACAAGCTCGACGAGCTCATTCCAATGAGGGGTCATAATCTATGTTTTTGAGACAAAAAATGAAAAAAATAATGAAAATTAATTGCCGATTTTTGAGAATAGCGCTGGCCGGTTTTGGCCGTTACGTTAGGTAAAGGGTTGATAAGCACTGCTTCACTTCCAAGGGTTCCAAATTCCAAGTCTTTCAGGAATACAGAGTGGTCTGGAAAAGGATACCTCAACAAGAAATCAAGAGGGAGAATTCCTGACTAAAATTTTCCTCATAGTGGATGCTAGCCAAGTCTTTGCTGCAATAGGTAGCCAAGATTTGACTAGAAATCACTAACATACAACCTGACAACAGACTGCAGTGAAGAGGAAATTTATAAAAACTGTCTTGCCCCTTGCTCATTTTTGATGAGTTTAAATTTTAAATCGAGTGAGGTCATGACTTTTATATTACAAAGGCATCACAACTTCATTTAACACTTTCACTACGGCATTTTTTATCTCAAGAAACAAACAAGAGGTGGGCCAGACCCCAGGGCACCACCAAACAATGGCAAGAGAAGAAATAAACCATGATACTGTGAAAGCCTCTCCCATAAACAATCTTCAGTGTCCAAATTTCACCGAGATCTGATAACCCAACCAAAAGATACGAGGTGACCAGAAAAAAAATTGGCTATTTTATGAGGCAAACAGCATATTGTCTTTGTTTTAAAGTAAAAAAAAAAAATTACCACTCCTTTACCACATGCACCCCCCCCCCCCCTACACACAGACACCAAGGTAATTGTGAAGGCCAGAAACACCTGTTACTGAAGTCTAGTGTACTGATGATCAGACCATCCATATAAAGAGATATAGAAAAAAGACAATGCCAGATGTGGAGAGGGGATTTGCGCGTATTTTCTTTGTTTACCTGCAGGGACATGACTCATTTGAAAGCCTTTCCCATAAACAATTTTCATTCCAAATTTCATTGAAATCCAATATCCATACCCTGAGATAGGAGGCGAACAGACAGAAAATTGACTATTTTACAAGGCAAACAGCGAATTTTAAAGGTTACAAAGGGGGATAAGTCTAAAAAGTGAAAAGTAAGAAATATTATTAGAGACTCATTTGAAAACCTTTCCCATAAACAATCTTCATTCCAAATTTCATCGAGATCTGATAATACAATGGCTATTTTGTGTATTCAAAGGGCCATAACTCATGGAAAAAATACTTCAACAGCATAATGGCTGATGCTCCTTAAAGATTTCATGATAGTGAACATCTATGAAATTCCATCGAAATATGACCAGTAATGTTCAAATAATAAAACGAACAGACATCAGAGTCTGGACTGACAGACGGATGCACGGACAGGTGCAATCCAGTATACTCCACTTTTTGAAAAAAATATCTGAACGTGAACAATATTTTGTTTTCCATTAAATGATATTTTCAGTGGTTTTAAATATTTCTCAACCAACACTTAAAAGAATAACCAAGCAGTCCCGACACGATTTGCTAAAAGCTCCAAGGAATCCTTTGATTCAACTATTTACTCTAAACTACATCTTAAGAGATATTGATGTAATGGACAGAAAATTCTACCAACAGCACACCAGTTATTCATAAAAAGCTGAATACTCACTGTGACATATGTTCTACGATACTATTAAGTAAATAAAAGCCTTCATGATCATTAGATTTTGATGCTACCAATTTCTGAAATATTCCCAGCAAGCCATTCTGAAAACAAACAAATACAAAAACTCTATTATTGCTATCGAGTAATTTGATTTGTCTTCAATATTGTTTTGCCACACAATTTTGGTTGTCAGTTTCTCAAACCTCTTTATTAACATTGTTTCAGTTCCTACACACAAGCATGGAAATAAAGAGCTTACATCATACTCCATTAGGAGGTTATTCTATACAACACAGTGGTAAGCAAAAAGAAATGAAAGTGTCAATGACACTGCAGCTCAACTTGATCAAGAAGGCACTGCAAAGTCATTCGCTCGAGTTTCTACAGAAAAGACATCACACCAAAGTTACATAACAAATTTAAAAAAGATCAGGTGAAAGATGCAGCCTGCAGGATGTGCTAATGGAATTGTTGACAATTTATATGCCAAAGCCAAGATAGCTGCTGGCAGCCATATTTTTAAACGTAATTCAGAAAAACTCAATTCTTCCTATCAAGACATCACACCAAAGCTACATATGAAATTTGAAAAAAGATCGGGTGAGAGATGTGGCCTGTAGGGTGTGCTGGCAGCCATATTTTTTAATGAAATTCAGAAAAATTTGACAGCTCCCATATAGGCATTGTCCCAAAGCCATCTATGAAATTTTGAACTGATCAGGTTAGAGCTGCGGCCTGTAGGGTGTGCTAAAGTAATTGGGGATGACAGAAGAACATACCGACGTACGTACTGATGTACAATGGATCACAACCCACCTCAATAGCTCATACCTGACATTGTCAAATTGAGTTAAAAAGGTGTTATGAGACTTTTTCAAATTTCAATGTGTGATTTCGCTTAAGTGAGATCGAACGTTAGTTGTTGCCATTTATTTTGGGAGAAATCCTGTAAAGATGAAAGCAGCATGCCACTCTATTCATATGTGGATGCAATGCACAACCTTTGAGTCAAGTTAAGTCATCAAAGATTGTCAATTTTAACTGAGAAACCATGCTGGATCAGAAATTTAATTTATGTTGTAAAATTTTGTTGTGATCTGTAGGTCATCGACGTATTTTACAATTTAAGCAACCTTCATGTGATCTAAACAATCATTCACAGGTTATTTGCAGACGTGTAAACACCTTATGGAAAGAAATCCAGGACTTTCAAGCACTATTCTAGGAGAGTTTCAGGAACCTTCCAGAACCTTTATCCAAAATAACATATTTATACTAACAGTAAAAGTAGTCTCTTTCTCGATCGGGTCTCATTAGGATCATAATTTGCTCACAACACATTTACACAAGCAGACAGGAGTTAATAAAAAAAGCTATAAGAATTTAACAGGTCAATTTTGTACTAAGGTATGGTAAACAGTTTAGAGTTTGGAAGTTATATTCAACGGTGGCAACGCAAAGCATAGGCCAATGCCCCTGACCCTATGCAAGTTCAAAGTAGCCTTGAAGGCATTGTGGGACAGAAAAATTGTGGAAAGAGTGAAAATAGAAAAAAAAGATCACCGATCCAATGTCGAGCTGTGATAGCACAAAAGTGGTTTTAATCATTATCAACTTATCCTCCGGAAACCAGTTATTTACAATTTACTATGTGAAGGGTCACTGTGACCTTCACCTTTGACCAAGTGATTCCAAAATAAATAGGGCTCTTTCTTGTGTAATATATTTATATTTATTGGTATTTAAGGTCACATACTTATGCACAATGGCTAATCGTGACCGTGACAGTTTTACGGGTGGAGGAAGCCGGAGTACCCGGAGAGAACCACCGAGCAACGACGAGCAGCTGTCAGCTCTCCAACATCGTAACTCTGAACTCTGCACCGCAGCACAGGCAGGGTTAGATTGGTTGAAGACATGCGCACCATCGACGTGCAGTACGCCTCAGAACACAGCATCATCGTGCCCCCATGTAGGCAATCGGGGTGAAGTGTCTTGCCCAAGGACACAACGCGGTTGCCGCAGGTGGGATTTGAACCGAGGACCTCTCGGCTTGCAGCCTGCACCTCTACCAACTGAGCCACTGCGCCCCCACTTTCTTGTGTAACAGCAGTCCATAGTTAAGCGTTGGATTTTGGGTCTGTGTCCTGGTTGGTGAGTGACGGGAGTAGGTTCGAAGAAGGAGATCGAGTGGGAACGAGGAGAGAATAAGAGATCGAGGTCAAGGTTGGGGTGGTCGGAAGATGGCGTGGAGATAGGATGGACGGAGAGAGAAAAGAGATATTGAATTGGTGGGAAGAGGACTGTTGAGGTAGTAAATATGAATGAGTAAGCTTACATTGGTGGCAGCGGTGGTTTGTTAGTATTAGCTAACGGTCGGTGTAGTGTTACGCTAACTGAAAGCTACTTGGGTTGTTTTTCAATTTATCACGTGGTTATGAGGTGGGCGTCATTTTGGTTTTTTTGTGAAAGTTTAAACATGTTTCAATGACAGATGAAAATATTTGTGTTTTAGTAGCTGATTCAAAAGCTAATAATTTTGATAATGTGCTGTTGTATCCACAACCAGTGGATCTTAAAATAAAATATATTATTAAATGAGGTGGTAATATTAGCACATTGACACAAGAAACTTAAAATATTTTGACTAAATTACCATCAGATTCAAAGTTATTTATTAAAATTTGCTGTGGAATCAATGATTTATTGGAAAAAACTTCATATTCTAGAGGAACAGAATTGAAATTGTCAAATATTTCTGCTGAAGAACTCTTACACCAACTTTTAAATTTCAAGTTTGTTTTAAAACATTATTTCTCATTAGCATTAATTGGTTTTATTACAATCTCACCAGCAAATCTTGAAGATTATTCTCAATTTTTTATAAACAAGAGGCCCAAGGGCCTTAAATCGCTCACCTGACAAAGTAGTTTAAAGGAGCATTTTAGGTCACATTCAGCTAGTCATGGCTTATCAACACTATAGAGAAAAATAGTCATGAAATTTTTCAAAGGTCCTGCTGACTAGGTCCAATTCCACCCTCTGTAGACAAGCACTGTCATAATTCAAGGGTTGTTATGTCACTGCAGTTTGAAAGGCATAATTGATGGAAAAATACTAAGGAATGGATTTTAAAACTAGATGAAGCGATTGTGCCCACACAGTACACATGATTTTCCTTCTATTTACAGTTCCTGCACTTTTTCGTCCCAAAATTGAGATAAGCGCATAAAAAAAGATTTTTTTTATTTTTGTTTGGAAATTTTGAAGTCCCAAACAAAATATTTTTTCTTCTTCTTAAAATTGACCAAAACGCATAAAAAACAAAAATACTAATTTCTGGATTTTGGTCCAAAATTATCGAAGTCCCACCTGGACCCCAAATTTTCAGTGTAAAAAAAAAAAATTTTTTTTGTCTTAAAATTGACCAAAATGCATAAAAAAAACCCAAAACTAATTTCTGGATTTTGGTCCAAAAAGTCCCACTCGGCCCCCAAATTTTCAGTGTAAAAAAAAAAAAATTTTGTCTTAAAATTGACCGAAACGCATAAAAAACAAAAAAAATCATTTCCGGATTTTGGTCCAAAATTTCTACGTCTGGACCGGGACCCCAAATTATCAGCTTAAATATGAACCCAGGAACTTGGCTTGAACAAACTTGAATCTCACCCCCCTAAGGAAGCTGCATACCAAATATCAAAAGATTCTTATTGGTAGATCTGAAGAAGAAGATTTTTAAAGAATATTCCTCATACTGCACTAATTTAAACATTTGGACTCCCATAGAGAGCCCAAATATGGACCCAGGGAATTGATTTCAATACACATGTGAAACAATCTTCCAAAGATGTTATATGTGAAATGTGAAAGCTTTTGGAGCAGAGGTTTGGGAGAAAAGTAGTGTTAAATGTTTTTTCCATTACCCACAGTGTTAAAAAATGGTGACTCAGCACTTTTTCAAAAGTCCCCAAAAAGTACCCCATGATGAAACCGATAGCAATTTTTTTTTACCATTCCATTCTGTTGGCCCTAAGGAAGCTGCACACCAAATAAGAATTCTCAGTGCCTGTAGTTTTGGAGATATAGGCGTTTTAATTTTTTTCTATTTTTAGCTCCTGCAGTTCCCATGGGGCGACGCGAAAAAATTTTTTGGCATAAATTAAGTACTTATGACCCAATAAGCCCTCACATCAAATATGGTTCAAATCTGCCTCTCGTTTTGGAAAATAGAAATTTTGG